>VUQS01068575.1:0-18390 GCA_015108495.1 Heterochromis multidens
AGTATCTGATTAACTGAGAGTGATTTGTGATAGCTACTGCTGCAGCTCAGTTAACTGCTAACTCTGCTGCTGGTGCTCCACCTTTTGTGCCAACACAAGGATTAAACATAGATTGTGTGGATAACCAGTCAAATATGTCAAGACTATTCCAAAGTTTGAGTGACTTGTCAAATACCTGAAGGACTGGTTAAATCTTTTAGGGACTTGTAATATGTGAGGGGCAACTCTGCAAGACTGAAGGATTAATCAGTTGTGTGAGTAAGAAAATAAAAGTTTAAGGGGATTGTGAAACATTCTGGAAACTCCTCAAATATATATGAGACTGGTAAGATAACTAAGCCATGACTAGCCTAGCTCCATCTAAGACTGAACTATTGAGACTAACCAGATACTGTAGGTATCTACATCTTTGTAATTTAAGGTCTTTCAGGTCAGCTTAATTTAAGGTACGTGAGGGCATCCCAATAAGATACAATAATCTTTCAGTTGGTTAAAACTTATTTGCTTTTAAACTTTACTTCCAGGGAAATAAAGTTGACTATTTCCCTATCTTTCTCTCTTACACAGTAACAGAACACACACAACACACCGAATGCCAGAAGAGCTGACAGTGTGATTCACTCCTCTGCTGAAATACTTTCCCATGCTTAACAATGAGAAAGGGCAGGACACTGTTTACAGAGCCGTGTCGGTGTATGACAGAGGCATCACTCTGTCAGTAAAACTCACACTAATATCAAACACAGAGAGTAGAGAGACCATGGTCATAAAGGTAAAAACTAAGAATCTATATCCTTTATAGTGCTCATTTCATTATGGAAAAACATTTAAGCCAGCCACCTCATCTGAAATATATTATATAAAAGTTAAATAGAATTAACATTTGTAGTCTAGGCTCTAACTTCAGTTAAATCTGAACTCAAGCTAGAATCAGAGTAGGTGGATGCTGCAGTGGAGCTGTATCTTTTAAAGTGGTGACAGTAGCACCAGGTAAATAGGATATGTCACTCTTTAAATGCTCCAAGATAATTAGGATGATATGGTAGAAATTTTTAGTCAAAATTTATGTGGTTAGGCTAAAATGGAAGTGAGTCCTCTATTGGTCTCTTACATCTGCTTAATGCTTAAATTATGTCATACTGGCATGGCTTTTGAGCCAGAGAAGTCTTGGCTCTAAATCCTAGACAAGCCCCCAATGTCATGCCTGTCATGATACAATGAATTAAGCAAAAGAAACACAACTTTATTTGATATTATCAGAAATAACAACAGTTATCAAAGAGAAAATGCCATTAAGTATGTAATTTAGTAAGTCAGTGGTGAGTGCAAATATACTGGAAAGCAAAAATGAGTCTGGAGAGCACGGAGCTCAGGCATTGCCTTTCTCTCACTGAGGGAGCAAGTTTCTACACTTTGAACACCAAATTCAGGAGTTCCCAATCAATGACGACCCAAAAGCACCTTCTGGGCATCTGCTACACAGCATTTCTAATCAACTTTGTGAATATCCTACATTTACATTCTAAAACTGTTACATTTGATATGGTAACATCACCATGACTTTGCTATAACATCAATCATACTTACGTTATTAAGAAACATCATTGCATAACATTGCAACAACATATGAGTGTATCATGTGGCGCCAAGCTGTCTGAACAAGCTCATAGGCTTTACTACATTTCACTGAACAAATATGAAAAACTGGAGATATGTACTGTCAAAACAATTTTAAAAACACACTTTAGAGTGAGAGAAAATATTTTCTAGAATTTATCTATAGGTTTGTTTTATGATAAAGTTCTTTTTGGATTAAAGCTCAGCACACTTCTAATGATTAGATTCTTGTATTTTGTCTGTAAACTTATCAAACCTCAATTTAAAAATTGATATCATAGACTCTGAAGAAATATAACCATTACTGGGCTGCGTCCTGACAGACTGCTGCTAGGGAGTACCAGTTACATCTTTAATGACGTAAAGATGTAACACACACAGAAAAGAATATGAGGGCATACAGTATATCAGAAAAGCTAATAGGATAGACACTGCAAATTTGCATACAATAGGTGCAATTTCCCTTCATAGTTGAAATTTTTACCCATACACATACATTCAAAACCTACCGATTGTGTGCATCAGATTATCCATAAAAAAAACATGATTTTGCAGTTGTATTTCTAATGTCCCACCATCCAAAATCAGTATTTTCTCAAATACCCTTCACATTCCTTTTTGGATATTTTATCCTATACTTACAGGATTACATAAAAGTTATACAAAATTTATAAACATTGAATTCAGTGCACCAAATATAAAGAGACAGTTCCAGGTTGCTTAAAAAGCAGACATAGTAAGAGTAATGCACTCCTACCTGAGCAGCTATTACAACAAAAATGTTTAGTATGTTTAATCGAAGTAGACTTTCAATTACCACAATTTCTCTTTAAAAAGTTATTTTAAAATAAAAGTTGAAAACAATCAAGCTACAGTGCAGCCGGAAAGTATTTGCAGCGCTTCATTTGTTCCACATTTTGTCATGTTACAGCCTTATTCCAAAATTGATTCAATTAAGTTTTCACCTCAAAATTCTACACACAATACCCCATAATGACAAAGTGAAAAAAGTTTGCTTGAAATTCTTGCAAATTTATTAAAAATAAAAAACAATAAAAAAGTGAAGCACTGTTAATACTTTCCGGAAATACTGGATTTGCATTGAAAAATATTTATTTTTGGTTTCACAGCTTTTCCTATTTTTTTTAAATGCATGTTTATTAAAAACATAAAGTCTGAGATTCACTTCAAAGATTTTATCTGATTAAATTCCTTCCCACCGGAAGGACGCCCCAGGGCAGACCCAGGACATGCTGAAGAGATTATGTCTCTCGGCTGGCCTGGGAACGCCTCGGTGTTCTCCGATAAATTGGAGAAGGCGGCAGGAGGGGGAGGTCTGGGTGTCCTTGCTTAGGCTGCTGCCCCCGCGACCCAGCCCCAGATAAGCGGAAAAAAATGGATGGATGGATGGATAAACTCATAAAGATTTTTGTATTGCCAGCTCAAAGACAAAACAACAAACTATTTAATCATTTCTGTTTTCTACAGATCAGTGGGACACAAATCAATTCAAGTATTAGATGTGTTGTTACCTGCGCACTTGCCCATATAATTCTTCAGTAAAACTTGGTATACAGTATACCAGCATAAAACTCAGAAATTTTAAGTAATTGTTTCCTTTAAAATTTCACAAAACTAAATTTATGAACATACATCAGTTAGCTGTTGTTTGGCTCTGTGACTGAAACCCAAGAAGTTCCCAGAGTAATTTACTATAAATGTGCTCCGATATCAAAAACCTGATTTGACAGTCCCACAAAGAAAGGACATTTGCATTAATACTGAACCACATTGCTTTGAAGGTTAGGGTGATGGTTACAGTCCTAACAATGGATGGAGAATCTGTAAGTAGCCTGAGAGGAAGGTGTGCCTGAGAGGCTGATCTTTTGGGCAAAACACAATCCTCTCAAGCCTTTTCACTGATTTGTCTGAGTAATCTGACATATTTCCAGGACTCATGGGAAGCTGTTGTCCCTGTGTGTGAATGTGTGTGAGGAAGGTCAGCTCAGGTTTTGCCAAGTGGTGCAACGTGAAATAAGTTCAAACAAAATGCTGTGATGAAACTTTGAATGAATAAACAAATAAAGGTGTTACAGAAGTTTTGGCATCAGTACAAGGCTGTTTCCGGTCTCTTTATTCTTTATGTACACACGTACGCCCCTGTTCTTTGTGTATTAGATAACATGCAGAGATGAAATTATGCAGAACCTGACAAGCCAAACACACCCACACACAGATTCCCATGGGATTCTTTTGTGTGTGTGCATGTGTGTGTGCGCGTGTCTGTGTGCGCAGGTTAGGGTTAGGGCATGTGCCAGCAGGTCAGACTACTGTAGGTGTTTAATGTGTGACTGAAAATGAAAGACAAGAGTGGGCTGAGAGAAAATGTTGAAAAAATGACAGCAGACAGGCAGCTGGTCAAAGACTGATGAATAACTTTTAGGAATGGCAGGTGGTTTCTGTTTTCTTTTTCACCTGACTATTCTAAGTAACAGAAATATCTTTTTGTATAATTTAATAAAGTTCACTAGAAACAGAAACTTCCAAAATCACCATGAAGTTGAAGTGAAAACACAAACTGAACATTGTGACTTTCATAAAGCCTTACTTGTCAAATAAAACCAAAAATTCAAACTAGGGGTGTCACGATATGGGTATTGATGAAAACCTTACCTAACTGGGAATCTAATTTCCAACAACGAACCTAAGTTAGACTGATCCTAGGTGATGCAACAGGTGCCACCAGAGCTGATTTGTCCACTCAAGACAATGCTGGTAATTCCACCAAATGCACCTCAGCATGTTTCAGAAGATTTCCAGGGTCTTTTGATAGAAGTTGTGTTAAGCTGACCACAACAGATGAGGAGGGCATAAAGTAAGGCAGAGGAAAGGCATAACAATCCATCCATCCATCCATTCTCTTCCACTTATCCAATTCAGGGTCGTGGGGGGGCTGGAGCCTATCCCAGCTGCCATAGGGCGAGAGGCAGGGTACACCCTGGACAGGTCACCAGTCTGTCGCAAGGCAAGGTGTAACATATTCAGTCAATTCTCAAAATAAAAAACTTTTTGCAGTGTAAACGCTCAGCTTCTTAAACGCTCGTACTGTGATTTAAAGCTGGGTGAAGGATGGAACAAACATGCACCCGTATAGTCCCTGTTTAAGTCAGTTACACAGTTAACTTGCAGGTGTGTAGTTTGTGGCAGGTCTGAGTGAGTAACTGTAGTTTCGTGCTCTGTTTTAGATGTACAAGCTGAGTACTGCACATATCAGTATCAGCTATCCACGCTGGTTTAGAAAAGATTATTTTTTTTGTTTTTATCTTTGCCTGATTAGGAATATTGGTGGACTTCTGTCTTTCTAATATGTAAACTTCTTAGATATTTTATTGCCCTTCATAGACTTTGTTAGTGCTAATACCTGTCTGGTTTATTGCCTTCTGTGTCAAGCATCTTGATCCACAAGCCACTGTAATAAATAAAGTTAAGGATGATACTGAAAGAAAACTTTTATTTTTGTTTTTTTTTTGTTTTTACAGATATCATGATATCATGCATTGAAAATCAGATATTGTGATAGCCCCAACTCCTGACTGCAGGACCAGCATTTCAGACTCTGAAAGGTTGATAAAGCTCTAACCTGTCTCAGTTCACTGACAGCACAAGTACATATTGCCTCAGACCTTGAGTACATAGTACAGTTGAATGGCCTTCTGGGTAATACCTGCCTGTATGAACAGTGGGATTGCCTTCATGCCCTTTCAAGTGAGTTGACAATTGACTGAAGGTAGTGAAGAGATGTGACTTATGGAAGTACATCTGGCTCCAGAACTTTTGTTTAGTTAATCTTTATGTACACAGAAGAGGTTTGCTGATAAGGCAGTTTTTTTCTCCAGCTCCTCCTTGCTTTACATTACACATTTTCTTCTATATACACAGTTGGCATCAACATTGAAGTACAGGTAATTATTAGCTTTCCCAAGTAACTCTTTCATAGTTTCCAGTTTTATCTGTAAATTATGTAATTTGTTACAAGATGATGTGCACACCTCCCGCTTTAATCTAAAGAAAATTAATCAGCTGTACTTCTTTTCAAATTACTGCAATATAAACGTGTTGTGCAGAAACAGAAGCACCTATTTTTAGATTTTTAGATTTAATCCCAATCCACTTGTTAAGTAATGATGCATCAAACCTGTTTCCGGGTCAAGGCTCTGACTGCGTTCATTGAGGCTGTTGTAATGATTTGCATCTAAAAATAATTTCTTTCTATTAGCACTATTCATGTGCAGCATGGGTTTCAGCTACATTTTAAAAAAACTCATGGTGTACACTATGGCACATAGACTCATGGTGTCTCGGGCACTACATTTTTGAATGCTTCAGAAAAGAATCACTCATGGACCAACTGAGATTTCAGTGTGGAAGTTAAGGTTAGGATCTGGACTTTTTCATAACAAGTAATCCAAACCACACAGCAGCATATTAATGACTAACCTCCTGTTGTGGATGGAGCATCTCAGGCATTGTCTTGGCTGAAGTCTGGTCTATTTTTGGTGTCTTCTACCTACCATATGATGCCATTTGTCTCTGCCTATCCAGGGACACTCAACATGAACTTTTACTGAGGAAAATTTGATCTCTCATCCTACATCTTCCCTTAGCCTATCCATAGCTCTCTAGCTAGCCGCCAGCTAGCACATCATTATATGTCAGCAAGCCTAACTTCACTAACCCGCCAAACCTTCCTGATGTTTAGTTTCCCATCTTTGTTTACTTTCAGAGGTTTGTTTTAGAAATACTTGTGAGAACATGGGATATCATTTTTAGATGGAAACTAAGTGAGGTAATTTCCAGTTAACTTCTAACTCCTTTAAACCTTGTAAAGCCTCTTTTTCATGGATGCCTGGATGTTAAACATTATTGCAACACCTGGGAGAAACCACACTGAAGCTGAAGAATTTGGACCATTTTTAACTCTCAGTGGAGCTTCAGCATTTGTTTGATTTTGGAAACTGAAGGAGCCTTTGGACCCAGAAATGGCTAATGACATCAGACTTAACAAGCAGATATTAGTCTGATGTCATTATCTTACTAAAATGCCTCCTGGATGATGGCTATCTGAGGTGTTACCAGGTACTGACCAGCAGACTCAGGTCACACTAGAGTGTCTGTTAGCTGGCTTTCAAACACTCTTGCCTTGGTATCCTCCAGAAGATCTGGAGGTGATGGTGGGAGAGGAGGAAGGTCTGGGCACCTCACTTGGATATTTGATAACATCAGTGTTTTCATTTTCCATAACATATTAGTTTGACAGTATGAAAATGCAACAATAGTATTGTCACAATAAGTGGGAAAATTATAGTCATAATTATTAATGATAACGAAAAGCTTTACTTCTAATAACACTTTTGTAAAATAAGGTTACAGAATGCTTTACAGATATATAAAAAAAACAAAAAAAACAAAACCAAAATACACAATGCAATCAATCATTGCAAATGAATGAATGAATATTTTATAAAGTTATATTTGTTTTTACAGGACTTTTAAAAGAGGACAATGATGAAGGTTTGTCTGTGGAAGAAAAACAAACTTGTCTGAAATGTCTTAAAATTTAAAAAAAAGACTTTCTGAAGGTCTTTCAAAAATTTTCTTTGGGCATTGGTTGCTTTTTCACTCATTTCCAGTCCAGTCCTTGTACCTGACCATTTTCAGAGGAATGTTTTTTTATTGGTTCAGCCTGTTAACACTGACCTATGAATCATTCAAGCATAAAAAGGCTTCTAACTTAAGGGATGAATCTGTGTTGTCTACACATAACAGACAACTTAGCAAAGAAACTATTTTAAATTGTAACTTTAGACATTTTGTTGCTAGCATTCTGTTGCAAAAACACATCATTTGTTCCCATTTTTTTAGTTGAATCTATAAAAAATGCCAAAGGTAACACAGTTTGACAGACATAAAACAGTATTTTTGTGCCAACAAGATGCTTCCCAAAGAACTATTAGCCAAAAATTGGACATATCTCAACAATGTGTGCAGTGTGTACTTAAAAAAATTTGAGGAAACTGGACAAGTGGAAAGAAAGAAGTGGCAGGCCTAAAAAACTATCTACACTACATGAACAAGACACGAAAGTCATGCCCTCAAGAAATAGGGAAAAATCCAGCTAAGACCTGACATAGGACCTAAGAGATGCTTCTGGCATCTTCAGTTGAACCATCTATTGTTCACTGAAGCCTCATCAGAAATGGTCTCAGTGTAAGGGTGGCTGTCAAGAAGCCATTTTTAAGGAAGGGAAACAGGGAGAAAAGGCTGAGGTATGCCAAATTATACAAGAACTGGACTGAAAATCAGTAGCAACGGGTCTTATGGAGTGATGAATCCAAATTTAGTTCAAATGGTTGTCAGTATGTATTCAGGCTGTGTTGAAGAATAAAAGTCGTTGTAGAGGGGTGTGGTCTATGGCTCCGCTGCAGAGGAGGGGCGCAGTGGGTTCAGGGGGCAGTGCCAGGGAGGCTGAATAACACCTGGATCTAATCATTTATCAATTATGTTCTCCTTATATAGTGACGCTGGGACCTGTGCGGAGAAGGCGGCGGATTTTATAGCTGAAAAGCTGCATGTCCAGAAGCACCAGAAAAAAATTCATTGCACGTTAAAAATAAACACTCTTGCACCAAAAACCCTACGTCTGTCTGTGTCCCACTGGGTCCCTTACGACACATTCGTGTCACAGTGGTCATACCAAATATTGACTTTCAAACTCTGTTTTTGCTTTATATGCATGTACTTTCATGTATGTATACATGGAAATCATGGAAATAAATCACTGCATCTATTTCCCATTTTCTGAGCAAAATATTTAAAAAATGTGGGGTGACTCAAGACTTTTGCACAGCACTGTATATTTGTGTGTCTCCTGCAAAAATTGACCAACACAAACTGCCAAGGAAACTATTTTGAGCCATTTGCCTCCTTTCAGTCACACTCCAGAGGTCCCAATGATTAGCCTACTAGTCATAACTAGTGAAACCAGTTTTATGTAGTGGAATCTGAAGCTCTGGAGGTGCTTTTTCATCATTAATGATGAATTATCTTGGCTTGGATTTGGAGACGGGCTAAATCCTTTTTTTCCCCTTATTTCTGATTCAGATCTATTATTTTGTCATGACTGTGAACAACAACACAAATCAAATGGAATGTGATCTTTTCTACTCTGACTGGGGACAATTCCATATGTGGTCCTTAATAAGTCAGATTTTTTTTGTTTCAGATTTTTTTTTTTTTTGACTTAATAGGGAGTCCTATTGTAGCGTTGGTGTCCGTTTGCATAGCTCTTTGCCTACACTGAGAGAGGGATTGTGGGGATTCAACCAATCCAGAGGCTACAGACAGAAATGGTGTTTGTAGCCTCTGGACAGACAGAGGCTACAGATAGGAAAGGGAATGGTACAGGAGTTCAAAGAGGGCAAAAAAAACATGAGTGTCACAGACAATGCCTAAAGCGGTTAAAATGTTTTTTGACACTTGGTGCCACTCCACTATAAAAAAGTTACAAACAACAGCACAAACTTTAACAAGGGTTGCCACATATATTTGATTGCCCCCAACTGTCAGTAGACAGCTACAATATGCACAAGTAGATCTGCAATGTTCTCTATAGCACTTACAGAGAACACAGTCATAGTAAAAAGAAGGTACACCCTCTATCAATTCTAAGGTTTTGTGTCAGGACATAATAAAAATTATCTAGTTCTTACCAGGTATTAAAATGAGTCAAATACAACCTGAGAGAAACAACAATACATGACATATTACATTCCATCCATCCATCCATCCATCCATCCATTTTCTACCACTTGTCCATGTTTGGGTTGTGGGGGCAGCAGTCTGAGC
This sequence comes from Heterochromis multidens, assembly GCA_015108495.1. Lineage (NCBI taxonomy): Eukaryota > Metazoa > Chordata > Actinopteri > Cichliformes > Cichlidae > Heterochromis > Heterochromis multidens. The sequence goes on from VUQS01068575.1 coordinate 9,523, forward strand.
AGAGAACCCCAGACTTCCCTCACCCCGGCCACATCTTCCAGCTCCAGGAGTCCAAGAGACATTCAGGAGGCATCCTAGTCAGATGCTCGAACTACCTCAACTGGCTCCTTTTGATGTGGAGGAGCAGTGGCTCTACTCCGAGTCCCTCTCGAATGACTGAGCTCCTCACCCTATCTCTAAGGGAGAACGCAGCCACCCTTTGAAGGAAGCTCATTTCCGCCGCTTGTATCAGCGATCTTGTTCTTTCGGTTGCTATCCAGAGCTCGTGACCATAGGTGAGGGTAGGGACGTAGATTGACTGGTAAATCAAGAGCTTCGCTTTTTCTGCTCGGCTCTCTCTTCACCACAACAGATTGGTACAGCGTCCGCATCACTATGACATATTACATTTACATTGTATCATTATTTTTTTGACTGAAGCAGTGATTTTTGGTCCACTCTTCTCTGCAGTTCTTTCTGAACTTTACCAGATTTGGTATGATGAGGTGCAGCTCTTGTTTTTTTGGGTTGCTTTTTTTTGCAGTTTCTCTGAGCACTGCACAGTCTGTCCTTGGGGTGAATTTGCTGGGAAGTCCGTTCCTGAGAATACTGTGGCACTGACACACACCTTGTTACCATGTTCTTTAGTTCATCTGAGGTTGTAGTTACCTAATTTTGAGAGCTGCTAAGATTATTTTTTATTATGTCCTGATATAGAAAATCTTAGAATAGAAAGATGGTGCACATGTTTTTTTTACCATGGCCTATAGATGCTAATTCTGTCAGCGTGCTCCATGTGATGTCTTTGTAACTGTTCTTTAGCACATGCATGATATTGCATTTTATGAACATCATTCATACTAAGCAGCAGCACTTAAAATGCTTCAAAGCTGACTTTTATCTTTAAATTCTGATGCATGCTTTAATGCAAGCATACATTAGAAAAACAGATTTACTATATATATATACAGCATTAAGAGGATTAAAACTGATAATTTATCAGAGAGCAGTGTTTCACAAGGCAGCTCTGCCTTTTACACGCACACACACACACACACACACACACACACACACACACACACACACACACACAATGGAGATAATTCTGATAACCAAAAATAACTTCAAGATAAAACCAAACATAAATTAAACTATTTAAGGAGTTATTCTTAACCTTGAATATAATAATTATTATAATATTATAAAAGTGGTGAACTGGTTCTTAGCAAAGATGTCAGAATCTGCTGTGTGTTTTGTTTGTCTTTTAAATTTGAAGCTAACAGTGGCACTGTTTGGTTTCAAATTTATCTAAATCTCATTAAAAATATACCACGGCACTTCCTTTTTGTCATACATAATGTGCGCTCTGCATGCATGAGGCAGGAAATCTCAACCACAAATGATGACAAAAACAAAGATACACAACAAACAAACAAAACATTAAAACATAAAAATTGAAATTAAAATAAATGTACAAATGAATAAAGTCATGCATGACAGCTGGTATGTGCACAATGACCTGATTGCAACACATCCTCCTACTACAGCTATTTCCTGTTGTCACTGATGTGATAAAACTTCATCGGTTTCCTAGAAGTACAAAATCAACTGCCCACTTCCGTTCTGACAGGAAGAGCTACTCTACAAGCTCACTGTCTTTTGGTGGTGCAAAAACATCACAGAGCACCCTGAAAAGATCTGCAGATGTGTGTTTGAGTGTGTGTCTGTGGTCTGTGGTCACACACATATACACAAACAGGTGAAGTAAGGTTGCTCCGTTTCCATGGTTGCAGCAAGTTCCTGTCAAAGTCAAAACATGGCAACAAGAAAAAAACATGCCTTGAAATTTTACAGGAAGTGAGCAGGGCTTTAAAGTGGTTCACTCTCACTGCTGTTGGCATCATGGGAGAAAGAAGAGAAAAAAAAACATAGAAAGAAGAACAGAGAAAGTGAGAGAAGTTGTGCACAGGTTATGAGAGCAGGACCAAGGCATAAAAGAATAAAGAGGGAGATGAAAGAGAGGCATAGGGAATGAATGGAGGCCTGCAGTCTTCTTGCAATCACAAGAAAAAAAGGAAAGGAGAATGAGAATGAGAAAAGCTGCTTGAGGAATTCCATTCAGTCATTTCTAAGAAGGCGTGGGAATTTCTTGAGGACTGCAATGAAAAACCCCAAAGAAGGAATTATGTGCTTGAAGGGTCATGATAACAAAAAAGAATCCCATTTCACCATAGTGGTATGTTCAGTGTTGAATTCATGCTTATGTAGTTTCAAGTTATCAAACGCACAGCAATGCAAATAAGAACTGGTTTGTACTCAAAATGTACTGTAGCGTGTATTTTTGTTGTTTATAGTAGCTGATCTTTATTCATGGTGCAGGAAAAGTAAGTAACACATTTCAGTGCATGCAGACACAGTGACTGTCACAGTGTAGGCTGCAGTGACATAAAAACCCAAACCCTCCTACTGTATCTCTTTTCCTAACTTTACCTTGACTTCACTGGAAACCGTCATGAGCTCAATAAAAGATGTGAAGAAGAATGAATGAGGAATTAGGAAGAGAGAATCGTGGTACTCACACTGAGCTACTTAATATTGTGATAGCGGGTGTTGCTGATGTGGGTCTGCTGTATTCATACTACAATGTCCCAAAGTTGGACTACAAAATATGGATCTTAGATGTGATATATTCAAACTGTGTTGGTCATGTAGGTCATATAAAAGAAAGGTCAGTGGTTGGAATTTTAAAGAAAAAGGAAAATAAGTTGTGGGAGGGGAAACAGGAAAAAATAAATATTGCCAGAAAAACAGAAAACAAATAACAAATCAGATCGAATAAATAGTAAGAGATTTTTGAGTAACAAAAGTAAGTAAGTAAGTAAAAAAAATCAGAACATTTTGATATTTATAGTCCCCTGATTTAGTAGAATATTAGATATGGGATCATTTTGGAGGTTAACTGTAACAGTATATGTGTATATGTGCGTGATTTTATGATATGTATGCATTGGTTGTGGGGGCATACCTTGAATTTGTATTAAATAGCAATAATTACTATTTTAATATAAATTAACTATACAGTATTTGTATAGTATTGTATTTCACTAGCCAAAGAAAGCAGGTGGATGAACTAATAGCTAAATCTGGTGGAGTAGAATTAATGGATTTACCTTTGGCCCCTGACAGATGAATGGCAATAAGTGACAAAAAGAACTGATTTACCACAGAATCACTCCACAGGCAAGATAAACCTAGCAAAGTCCAAAAATAATCTTCTTCCTTTACTTCCTCTTCTTCCTCTTCCCTAATGAGCATGTTCGATTATTTTAATAGATGTCTGCAAGGACAAGAATCCACATGGAAAAGAAAGGGAAAAGGAGAGTAGAGGTGGTTTCAGAGACTTACACAGTGTGCTCCAGTGATAAAATTGTGTATACAACTTTATTTGACAAATTGCATTACAGCATTGTACAATGCAATTTGCGTTTAGTAGAAACTTTGGAGGTTTTAATCACGAAACAGACACTTCATGTCAGTTGCCGACAGTCATTGACCTGTAGGTATAGAACTTTATGATGTTTTAAAAGTTAAAAGGTGTTCATTTTTGACCTTGGAAATGGCAGATGCCAAAACAAATTCTGTTTATTCTGGAGTACCCATTATATCACAGTCTTCAAGGATTCACTTTAAACCATGCAGATGATGGGATAAATTTAGTTTTTACTCTTGTATGGCCTTTAAAGACCCATTTTTCTTTTCCTTTTATCTGAACACTCAGCAGACATGACATTATCAGCTACTGAAGGCCTCCTACACTCAAAGCATAGCTTAAGTTTTCTCTTTCCCAGAAGTCTTGCATTACTGTGGGAGGGGGGGTCTCAAAATTAGGGGTCCACAAATGGCTCACAGGCGCCCCCCTACCCAGCCCCCCTGCCCTGACACCACCCCCCAGGAGCTTTCACACAGACTTGATTTAATGAGCAGAGGCTTTCAGGAAGACAGGGAGATATTTCACATCCATACCATGAAAAATCACTCGTGCCCCTTAAACTAGACAACAGACTGGCTCCATATTCAGCCGCCAGAGCATGAAAATGGCACAAAGAGAGCGCAGTGGGTAAAGACAAAAATAAAATCAAAAAGAAAAGGATGAAATAAAAACATAAAAGGCAAAGTTAGAGAGGATGTGTGGTTTTCATTCAAGGTGAGCATGTTCTTGATAAAAGGTGGGGCTTCCTCAACAACAGGAAATCATGAGAAAAAACTAAAGAAAAGTATGACAGCTTTTTTTCTCAGTTCCACAGAAATCACAAAATGAAAACAAGAAAAGAAAAATATCAACACTATTTTCACACATGCACTGGCCATGTACTACTTGACTGAGCTGCTTGTGCTAATGTCCTATGAAGTCATTAAACGGTCTTTAACCTGCCAGCTCCTTAGTACAAAGTCTGAGGCATATAAGAACAGAAGCACAGCTTTGAGGCAGAATCCGGAAAGCAATGTGTCCGATGTAGCAAGAAGTTCTAAAAGTTCTATAACTTGGATGATACAAAGTGCAACATTAAAAACAGTCTTTTTTGGTTTGTGGCCTTACAATACAGTGTTTCTGCTCTACATTGAACGGTGATGACATCATGGCTGCCAAGCTCAATAGTACAGGTTATTTATTGCCTGGTGAGCCAGTTTGTGCCATGTGTCCTACCTCCTCCACACTCTAAATCTCCTTCACCCAAACCAAACAAAGTATTTCCAGTTGTGAGAGCTAGTGTGAAGTGGACTACCACCTGCTGTGTGCTACATGTAAGAAAGGAAAGGAGCTTACAGCTTACACAATAGTGAGGATAACTGACCAAATGTGAGTAAAAGCTCTTCTTACTACACATTTCTTTTCTTTCTAAGCACTTCTCATTGACTTGAGTCAAAATTACACCCACATAAAGCTGAGGTCTTGAGTGTTTAATCTCTAGAAACTGAATCTGTAGGCAAGGGGCAGGATTACTGGTACCAGAAGCTTTCAGGATTCCATTTGAGGTCTGTTTGTAGCTCAAGCGCTGTTCACCAGTTTGATCGCATGGAGTCTGTTTTAAGGGCCTCTGCTGAAATTCACTGTTGAAACTATCTGCTGTCATCTGTTGATGATTGAACTTTTCATTCACTTTTTTTGAAAAATGTAACTGCATTCTGATTGGAACAGCTGTAGTCAGTTCTAGGCTTGGTTGATAGAGAGCTTAGGCCTCAGTCACACAGGCCTAGAGACCAGTCTGCAACCCCTTGGCAATCTCCGGTTGCTAGGGAAAAATGTGTATTCCCTGATCAGTTTGCGAGTGGTTGCTGGCTAATCCTAGGTGAAATCAGTCACAAAAAAGGTGCTACACCAAAAATCTCCTTGCAGTTGCTTTGGTCGCCCATAGGTTGAGTGAAAGACCAGAACCAAGAAGACCAGAACCAAAAAAAACCAGAACGTTCACCTTTGAAGTAAAAGTTGTATCTTTTGAAACACTTCAGTTTTAGTGGTAAACTTTTACTTTGAAGGCAAACGTTCTCCATTTCCAGTTTACATCGCACTGTTTCAAGTTTCACTAGCACTTGGTGGTTAGTTAGCAAGTGTTTGTAGACACATCAATGTGTTCTATACAAACTAGCAATCTGTTACTGACCAAAGCAACTGCAAGGAGATTTTTGGTGTAGCAACTTCTTTGTGACTAATTTCATCCAGGTAGAGCCAGCAGTAAAGTCCTGGGAAAAAGTTTTGTGTTTTCATGTTGATGATGCAGCCATCCAGATGTTTATTAATTTTTAAAAAATGTCCAACCCTGCTTCTGTAATGTGAAAGGAACTGTGACAAATTGTGTTAACTTTGTGTTTCGTCCACTTCAGTAGTTCTTTTGATGTCTTACTGGGGATTTATGCTTCAGTGGTAAATCTACGCTGTAGTTATGTTCTAACCACAAACCCCTCTGAAATCCTGTCTGTAACCTATGGCATAACCTGATGTGCACCTCCCTAGAAATGTAACTACACGTCAGGTCAACGCAGCCCGCAACTATAGTGATTGGCCTGTTCAGTACCATCAATTTCTCCTTTGCATTTACTGCTACTTTTTCGCTACAGTTTTTTAATTTTTCAGTGAGAGAATAACAATCATCACCTCAGTATAAGGAATAATAATCATAGCATCAATATAAGGACCTGTAGGGAGATTGCTGAAACTATTGGAATGGATGTAAAAAGTCCCGGCATTTTATTTGTTTCTGTTATGGCTGGCACCACATAAAAACACACCAACACAAACATAAATGTTGGCAATGATGTCGGGTACTTACGTAGGTTACGTCATAGGCACTACAAAGATCCCCCGCAGAAGTCTAACTCTGGCCGGGTCCTTGTCCACAGTCCTGTTCCAGGGTTTTTTTCAGCTTGCCTGGTGCTCAGGAGAGTCTAGCAGAGTGTAGTTCTTCCCTCAGTGTTACATCCTCTTGTGTCAAGTCCTTTGTATTTAGTTCATTCATGTGTATATGTCTTCCCTGTTTTGTTATCACACTTCCTGTTTTATTTTGAGAGTGACTGTTCCCTGTGCCTTGCTTTTAGTTTTGCTCCCTTTGTCTCGTCTGCTGTTATTTGGTTTACCTGTGTCTTATTCACCCCAGCTTTCTCCATTCACCTAATCACCCTTCTGTGCATTTATAGTTGCTGTCTCCCTTTGTCCTGTGTCAGAGCATCAGTTCACCTGTCCCTTGTGTCTCCCAGCTCCAATGCCCCCTTGCCCTAGTGTTTGTCCCCAGTTTAGGTTTCAGTAAGTTGTAGTTTTCAGTTCCTTTTGTGTTTTATGTTTCACGTTTGTTTGTACTCCGGTTTTCAGCCAAATAAATGGCTCACTTTTAGCTTACCGCAGTCTGCCTTTGCATGTCTGCATTTGGGTCCTTACACCCCTCACATTCAACACGTGACACAAGGTACCTTGAACTCAGTAGGAAACAATACTTAACCCATAACACTTGATGACTTGTCAAATGTAAAAAGTGTTAAATAGTGGATTTGACAATTCAAATCCACTGTTTTAAGTAGACTTTGAAGCATTACCACAACAAAAACAGCCTGATCACTTTTAAAACATTGTAGCTGAATTAATGGCTCAGTTCCCAGTGGTGACATGCTCACCATCTCTGCTTGGTCCACCAGAGTGTTTAACAAACTCCTTGCCAGTTCAAAGTATAGCTATAGTTAGCAAGGAAAAGGTAAAGAAGTACACATACCTACATATTAACCACGGTAATTAGTCAAGAAAAAGGCACCACACAGCAGAAACTATTGTGAATCTACTTTGCACATGCATCAGTGCAACAACATGAGTAGGAGCATGTGTCCCCCCCATATATAATTTCTCTGTTGATACTTTGTCAACTGCAGCCCTTTGTTTTAACTAGAGTTTGAAACATTACAACCACAATGAAGCAATTTGTAGGTCTATTGAACATTGTGTTCCTGTCTGCAGTGGAAATAGGAGAAAACAGTCAGTGAGAAACTTGCTTGTTGCACTTAGTGTAATAGCACATGTGAGCTGTAGTGTTGAATGAAAGATTTGTAGTGTGTGTGTTAAGTGAGCGTATAGTATCACTAGAGCATTGAAATGAAAAATTAGCCCCCTGGGCTTATCTGCTGAGAGCGGCCCTGGGGATGCATCATATGCCTGATAGTCAGTAGAGTAGTGGTAGCACAAGTTCAGTGAGAATTTTTGAATATCCTGTTTGTTTTTGACATTATGGGTAACTACTACCAAAGAAACCAGGCCATTGTTCAAACTAACACCATGTCATGTTAGTCATCAGTTGGCAGTCTTCACAACTGATTCTTCTATTTCAGTGACTAAGAAGTGTCAGAAAAAAAACATCATGATCTAAATCTTGAACAGAAGGGGAATCCCCGACTTTTTGGCACCTCTGTGAAGCCAGTGCAAGTTTCCTCATGTCCAAATATAAACCCTGCCCATGACCATTGACCTTGGCAACATAGTGATATCAGCCCTGACGAACCCCTTCCTTCCTTTAATCTGACAGACAAATAAGTAGAGAAATTTCCTTTTCCTGTGTATGTTTCCCCTAGATTTAACACACAGTGGCACACATACATGCGCACACAAAGCAGGGTCAATTCTTTAGATCCATAAGAGGTCAGTGAAACAGCACTGCTGACTTCTTTTATTCCAAGTAATTCAGCCGGACTGTGCATCAGCAATAAAAGTTGACATATTAAAGAGGTTAATGGGATGCTTTCTCATCCACTTCTTCATTCACACACACACGTGTCAGACAGAGACAAAGAAGAGTTCATCTGCAGTTTTTCCTGTCTGTCTCTCCTCCCACCCTCTCCAATTACCCCCGTCTGTCCCTCTCATAACAAAGAGAGGGTCTCTCTTTCTTCGACTCATGTCCAGACATGTCTGTTTCCTCTCTGACTCTGTCCATGTTGCACTATGAAGGGGTTTATAACAAATCCACAAATAGCACTTATTTTCACTGTTGAGTTATTTGGAATTAATTTTATCAAATTTGATTAACTGTTTGGTCCATGGAACATCAATGTGGCATCACCAAAGGTCAAGTTCTGTCTGCATATCAGTCCAAAATTCAGCAATTTTTAAATGGAGTTATAGTACAGTAAAACAAGACAGCAATTCATACATAAAAATTTTTGAGAGACTGAGAGAGAGAGAGAGAGAGAGAGAGAGAGAGAGAGAGAGAGAGAGAGAGAGAGAGAGAGAGAGAGAGAGAGAGAGAGAGAGACTGACTATTTTTGGCTACTGTTTATAGGACAAACAGTATTGGGACTAGGATTAGAGTTGCCCAAAAGCATTTTTCAAAGGAAAAGAGCGATGAAGATCTTGCAATA
>VUQS01068576.1:0-12698 GCA_015108495.1 Heterochromis multidens
GTTGGGCACACAGATGGGAGAGCTGAAGATGATTAGAGTGGTATTACATTGTCACTGGGCTGGCACACACCACTTTAATTACCAAGTTAGAGACACACACATTTATGCAAACAGACACACGCACACTGAAACACAAATTCAAGCAAATATTAGGCTACACACAGACACACTAATATAATGCAGCCCACGCACAGTTACACTCAAGCACCTTGTATACAGGATATATTCTGACACATACGTAAACTTGACCCTGACTGTTTTTCATATAGTGAGTTCATCACAGTTACTAACAGAGTACCTTAGAAATCCAATGTTTTTTTTTCTTTTTTTGGTTTACACAGTCCTAATGATACACATTTTAAAAATCGAATGTTACTGAGGTTCAAGATCATAACCAGTCAGCCTTTTCTGCTTCTCTATATATAGATATAAAGCATTATCTGGATACCAAGTCTCTTACATACACTACATGGCCAAAAGTATTTGGTCATCAACATTACACCAACAAGTGCTTTTATGACATCTCATTCCAGATCCATAGGCATTAAAATGTTGGTCCTCCCTTTGCAGCTAAAACATTTTCCACTTTCCTAGGAAGAATTTCTACAAGATTTTGGAGTTTGTCTGTGGGGATTTTTTTCCCATTTATCCAGAAGAGGGAGGTCAATTACTGATAGTAGAAGTGTGCCCCAATACTTTTTTCCATATAGTGTATTTTTTTTTTTTTGTCTTATTCTGTCACATCATGCAGTAGCAGTTTTCACTGCAGCCCTGAACTTGTCTAAATAAAACTCTATGCACATCACACTCTTGCTTAAATTAAATTATTTCTAGTAGTGAGAACAAGTCTGATATGGACTATGTCGTTATGTGTGCGACATATGAGAAAAGACAGCTTCAGACAAGATGGTGGTGTTTAAACTTGTTGTGTACCTCCGAACTTGTGTCACACAGCCAATTTGACTGGGCTGGAGGCCCAATGTGTGTGAGTGGCTTGGTCTATACATGCATTCCAGTGATACATTGATGAAGAAGCATAGGGATTCCCAGATGGCACAGAGGGAGACTCAGTTCAGTTTTATTTGTATAGTGCCAATTCACAATGACAATAACCTCAAGGTGCTTTATATTATAGGGTAAAGACCCTACAATATTAGAGAGAAAACCCCAACAATCAGACACCAGCCTAGATGCAAGCAAGGAAAAACTCCCTTTTTACAGGAAGAAACCTCCGGTAGAACCAGACTCAAGGAGGGGCAGTCACCCTGAGTCTGCAACAATCAGTTGAGGGAGAGGGGAAAGAGAAGAGCAGAGGGAGACAGCACAAAACACACACTATGGGAGAGAGAGCCAGTGTTTGATTCTACTACTATTTACTAATGATTAAATCCAATAGTGGCATAAAATGGAGAGTGAAAAGACGTGAGTGAAGAAGAAGTGCTCAGTGCATCATGGGAAGCTTTCGGCAGCCTAAGCCTATTGCAGGATAACTAAAAGATGGTTCAAGGTCACCAGTACTCTCACTGCAGCATTCTGGGGCAGCTGAAGACTTTTCATGGAGTTTTTAGAGAGAAATGGTAATAATGCATGCGAATAGTCGAGCCTAGAAGTAATGAATGCATGAAGTCGTTTTTTTCAGCATCACTCTGAGACAGGATGTTTCACATTTTAGCAATATTTCACAAATGAAAGAAAGCTGTGATACATATCTGTTTAATGTGCATATTGAAGGACATATCCTGGTCAAAAATGACTCCAAGATTCCCCACACTGTTACTGGAGGCCAAGGTAATGCTATCTAAAGTAAATATTAGGGCCAAGTACAATAAGTAGAAAATTAGAGGTCATCCAGGCCTTTATGTTTTTAAGGCATGCTTGTAGTTTAACTAATTGGTGTGTGTCATCTGGCTTCATGGATAGATAAAGCTGGCTATCATCTGCATAGCAATGAAAATGTATGCTATGCCTTCTAATAATATTGCCTAAGGGAAGCATGTATAATGTAAATACAATTGGTTCCAGCACAGGATTTAGAGTGCACAATGATGCACTCTAAATCCTGACTGAAAATCTTCAAATAAACCATTCCAGATGATCTCCCAGCTGTTTTACAACTACTCTTTCAAAATATTTTTGAAATAAAAGGAATATTAGAAATTGGCCTATAATTAGCTAAGACAGCTGGGTCAAGTAAAGGCTTTTTAAGTAATGGTTTAAGTACTGCCACCTGTCTGTGGTACATAGCCTGTTAACAAAGATAGATTGATCATATTCAAAATTGAAGCACTGATTAATGGTAAGAGTTCTTTGAGCAGTCTTGTAGGAATGAGGTCTAAAAGACACACTGATGGTTTGGAGGAAGAAATTATTTAAGTTAACTCGGAAAGATCTAAATAAATATCAGACGTTATTAAAGTTCCTGAACTTAATGATTCGTCTGTAGGATGGCTGTGAATAATTTTTGCTCTAATGGTTAAAATTTTACTGTGAAGAATTTCATGAAGTCATTGCTAGCTAAAGTTCAATAAATACTTGATTCAACAGAGTTCTGACTTTTTGTCAGCCTGGGAACACTGCTAAGAAGAAAGTTAAGGTTGTTTCTGTTTCCCTCGATCAGTGGTGAATAGTAAGGTGTCCTAGCTTGACAGAAGGCTTTTTTATAAAGTGACAAACTATTTTTCCAGGCCAAATGAAGGTCTTCTAAATTAGTGAATTGCCATTTCTTCAGCTTGAGAGTTATCTGTAACACTATTAACAAAATAATCAACTTCTGTGGGAGATTGCTACAACAGTTGAAAAAGTGGGAGAAAACTTTCTTTCCTCATTTAGGGGAAAACCACTGTGGATCATGGTTGCCTCAAGCAAGTGCACAAATGGTGACAAGGTAAGGTTTGCACAAGCAATGACCAATGTGTTGACCGGAACCATGGCATTACATCTACTAACTTACTGATAGCAATGCAACACTAAATGAAGCCGAGATTAACAAAACACTGGTGCCACTGAAAAACAAGCCCAAATAGAGTATATGGAGGTAAAACATAAAAAATAATTTTTTTTGTGATTCCAACCAAAAAAAGTTGAGTTGTTGGAGCAGAATCCCTTTTTTGTATGTAAAGTATGTCCTCCAGCTGTTATCATTACCTTCCCAAGTCGAACACAGCATGAAAAGGAATAACAAAAGAACTGCTGTTGTACATCTTGGCCTACAATTCTCAGTAAGTGTTATCCAAGTCCTCACAACATCTCTGTTATTATCACCATATAGCCCAGTTAAATTAATCTTGACTCCTACCAACTGTGTTCAGATGGGTTGCTCATTGGTAGGGCATAACATATGATTTGCATATTTACATTATTCATATTTTATGTTAGAAGATAAAACTCATCATAAGACAAATGTTTCGTCAGAGGATAGAAACAATCACTAAAAACAACTTTGTAACGATTTGCTTGCAATAACCACTAAAGTGTTAGGTAGACCCACACCAAAATAAAAACTACTAGATACCTTTAGTTTAGTGGTCATCTTTTTATCATCTGTATCACTCAACTCTTATTCTTTTTCTCTGCCTCTGTTCAAACAAACATAAAAAATGTTTTTTTCAACTGAATGATTGAGGAAATCAAAATGGCATGAACAGTGTGTCAGAGTCTTTCATCATTTTCATAATTACACTGCACCATTTGTTATTCAACAAAATAAGTCATCGACAAAATGTTGCTAAAAATCCAATATTGAAACAATATACACAGCTTCGTGAGATTAATGTCTGCTGTTTACATTATGTTTGTCTTCTCTTTCTCTTTCACTCTCTCTCTAACACACACACACACACACTAATAATACCTATAAATTCGATTATTTAGAATATAAGATTATATCGAAATTTTATTTCCTCTGCAGACACATAAATTGACATACAACATGATAATGTGCACATAACAAGACAGCATTTTACACTGTGTGGAGGGAACAAAAGTAGTTTAATATTTCAGACAGTGACAAATGCTGTTGTTAGCTTATCAGACAGGCATGCTGAATATGAAACTTTAAAAACTTTAATTTATGAGGACTGTTCTCCAAACTCTCTCAGAAAGACCTCATAGGTCATGGAAACTGATATTAGGACCCACAGTTAAATTTTTAAATTAAGCAAGTGGATCAGTGTGAATGTTTGCATACAACTTGAACTTGTCCCCATGACAACCTGGAAAATGAAGCATTTTAACATGTGGTTAATGTTATAAAAGACTGTTTTTAAGCCAACTAATGACCCTAAATAACTTTAAGCAGTAGTTTTGGTGCCTAAACCAAATCAAAATGGGAGCACAAACAAAACTAAGGAGGACGTAAACACAAAATTTAAGAAAAAAAAAAATCTATGCAGAATGAATTAAAAACAGTCCCAGACTGGAGTCTAGCACTAGCCTCCTAGCTGAAAGTCCTGTGCCTGCAAAACCTTTCCAACCTCTTTAGCACTCTGCTTTAAACTGTATGCTCTCCTATATGTCATTTAATTGATGCTATTTTGTTAGAACAGACCTCAGGGACAAGTGAGCAGGTTTGAGGACTTGCTGAAATTATGCATGCATAAAGAGTAGAGCTGTGTACACACTGGAAGCAATTCACTGGTTGCACATTGCTTTGAAGCTGAAGGTTGATCACTTGTGGACATCCCACGCTCTGGTTGCCTAGGTAATCCTCAAAACTATTTACTACCAGTTCATATGTCTATCAACAGTATCCGGTACTCTCACTGGCAGTGGTTTCAGTTACTCACCTGGAAGGTGAGAAAAGTTTATCCTGCCCACTTCACCAGCAAAGTACTAAAAAAAGTACTGTTTCAGTATTTTGCTTGCATTCATAATAAAACATTTCATATACCAAAACTTGTGACCAAAACTGTTTCAATCCTAGTTGCAAAAATGATTATTCTAAATAACTTCTTCATATCTTTATGCATGTAACTGTGCTTCCACAAATATGCATACACAATGCTGAACAAACACTGAGTAGAAAAAGGAAAACATGAAAGAATGTCAAAGGAAAGACAATCGAAAACAATTTTCTTATTCCTTGTAATATCCATCTGAAGTCTTTTGGGACAAAAACAGGAGGGAAGCTGTTGAGGAGGGAAAAAGGGAGAAGGAGAAGGAGGAGTGGGGAGGGTCAAGAGCTCAATCTATCCCTCAGATGAAAAGCAAATGGCAATCTGTGCGGCACAAACATGCGTGTCATCCCCGGGAATTGGCTGGTGGTTGGTGGCTCATCAGGGTCCTTCTTTCTCTTTTTCTGTGCAAATGGGAAAGAAGTAGAAAAAAAAGAAAATGAGAAAGAGAGAGAGAGAGAGACATTTATATTTCATTGGACTCGATGCCATGATGCCTGTTAAACTGATGTCGCAGCTCCCCAGAGAAGGGAGAGGGCAGGAGTAAAAGACCAAAAACAAAGGAAGGAGGGAGCAGAGAAGGGCAGCCACAACAGAAGAAAAGGGTGAGATATGGGTGAAAATGCATGTGAGAGAGGAGAGGTGGGACAGAGCGCAAGAGGTTAATCTAGAACAAATATCCATAGTGATAGAACAAGAGAGCCGGATGTGGTGAGATGTTACTGGGAGTGGATAAGAGGGGATTTACACAGTGAGTGAAGAAGATAGGGAGTGAAATTGAAAAACAGAGTAGGACTGAAAAAGAGAGACAGCCAGCAAAAATGAGAGAAAGGTGATAGAAAAGAGATGTCGGGACAAAGTCAAAAGAGAACTACTATATAATATGACATTAGAAGAAAGAAGGCTGTTGAGATGATTAAAAAAAAAAGATGAGAGCAATCAAAATGACAGGGACAAATCTATATAGGCAAAATGAAAAGAATGGAAGAAAGCAAAGGAACACAAGACTGCTATAGCCTATGGAATCTGTCACAAACTAAAAAGTAAAGGCAGACAGAGTAGATGAAGACATACTGAGATAGTGAAGTTTACTTATCCTCTGGTGCCACTTGAAGGTATTAAAGCCTGAGCTGAAAGTCGATAAGAAAGTTGTGGTCAAAAGAGACAGGTTTTTATAGGCGGGGGTGAAGTCCCCAAAACCATTTCATCCTCCATCCCACTCGTCATCAAGAGTGTGGATTTATCACTCTATTACTAGGCCTTTGGTTCATACGAGAAAGATCAGTGATAAACTGTATTCTATAAAGTATAAATTAGTTATCTACAAACACTGCACTTACATGCAAAAATCAAGGCTAAATTCAGCTTTCTGCTTCTTCCTTAAAGCACCAGTAGTAAATCAAAACAGCAATCCATAATGCCAAAATAATTCACTGAAAGAAGCTAAAATCCTCAGCAGAGCAGACAGAAACTGGAGTCTGACATCAGTTGCAAAAAAATGAATCAAGATGCTTTACCTTGTGAGGCAGGTGGATTCTTCCAAGGTCATGATCATGATTAAAGCCATCTTGCCAGGCTTCAGACAGTGTGCTTGTAGCCAAACCACAGTCAGTTCAGATCAGTCAGTGTCCTATGAAGAACTAGGTAAGAGCCACAAGCATATTTTAACTGTCACAGTAGATAGTTCAGCATTTTTTATTTCAAAGTGACTGGTTGCATGGGTATTTTATGTGCAGATTTTGCTTTAAAAATGGCAAGAATTATCTAATGATATGCTGACTGCATGACTACATGACAGCAGAAGTAACACTGCAGTGACACAGGTGAGCAATTGACACAGATAATCTCGATCTCAAATGTCAAAATAGTTTTGTCTCAACTTGAGCAGAGTTCAAAGTTGAAAAGACTCAGGAAAATGTTCAGTTGACATTGTTCATTTTTGGCACAAACGAAACCTCATATTTTTCATCCTCAACCTTCCTAATTATTTCTCTGCCTCTACCACCACTCACTAGATCCTCACCTGCTTCAGTGGCTGCAAGTCTACTACCTGTCTCTTTAAAGGATCCACAATAAAAGCAAGACATGAGTAAGACGTGAGTGTTAAGTGCCACAGAAGCATTCATTCCATTCGATCTGCATTGACACCAACGTCTATACCTCCTCTCAAAACCAGCTGTTTGTCTGTCATCAGGACAAAAGGGGCTGAAATGAGAGCAGCTATCCAAGCTGTCTTCACTAGGCTGGAACAGAGCAGGAACCTGATAAAAAAAATACTTTCATGTAGAGTCATCTACGAAAAAGAATGTTTTTTTTTGTTTTTTACCTGTAAAGTCATTAATTGTATTGATTTATTGTGAAAGAAATGTTACAGTGACACCAGCATCATGGTCTGACACTAAAAAATGTTCCTAACTTAGAAATTGCACATAATTTGTGTGATCACAGCTGTCTGTGTATATTGCTGTTTCACAAAAGAGACTCAAAGCGTGAAAAAAACATAGTGGGTCCCAAGGTGATGCGTGTCTTGATGTAATTGTGGACTGATGCATTAGTATCCAGACATGACATCAAATTTGCTTCTAGTGATGGATATCAAAAAAAAAATTTCTGAATTGGCTGTTAGTCTATATAGTCCGATATCTTGATGTCCAAAAACTCTAGTGTCTCAGATTCCTAAGCCTAACAATTTCATGAGGTTTTTGTGTTTTGTGGTTATAATATTTTGTATTTCTATAGTCTTTTTCACTGAGTGCTCAGTTTTGTCATTCTCTTTTCTGTATGTTCTTGTATATTAGATGACTAGAAACCACTTCTGCCCAGGTGTTTATGGTTTGTTTCCCCTGTCACCACTGATCCATTTTTTTTAACTTATTGAACTTAAATAACCTTTTGTGAATGAATGTTTAAATATATATAATGTAACATATTGTGATACTTGCAGAGCAGATACTCATAGTAAATCACCAACACAACAGCAACAAATCACTCAGTTGTTGCATGAGTAAAACCGATATGACTCTAACCATTTTCTGCTAGGCTAAGCAAGGAATAATGATGAAGAGTAAAATCAGAGATGGCCAATTTCTTCATCTTAACAGATCAATACGCAGTGTAGTCGCAGAAGCTTATGTTTTTAAAATGTTACTGCTCATTTTCTCCTTCTGTTGCTGCTATGATGATGGCTATATCTCCACTTTTTCACAACATTTACAAGCCACTGTTGAATGCAAAACACTGCACCTGTTCTCTAAGGGCTGTTGAAAATAATTAACAGTGCAAGAGTAGCTGCAGGTGGATATTTCTTTTCCTTTTCCCTGCCAAACCTCTTTGCAAAAAAAAATTATTCTCTATGAAGGTCTTTCTCATGAAGTTTATTGTGAAATTAGTTGAGACAGAACAGAGAGCCACTTAGAAAGATGACCAGATGCACGAACAGTATAGCTAGACAGAGGGGATAGAGGGGCAGATGCAGACAGATAGGGATGATGAGAGAAGAGGGAGACAGATGGAAAGATGTAGATAGATGGAGACAGCAAGTTAGGGAGGATATTCGAGCAGTTGGCCTTGAGCCTGAATCAACACAGCAAGCTGACAGCTATATCTGTAGGCTTTATTAACATGGAGAGGCACAAATCCATGCATGCACACATACTCGGTCATTTACAAACACACATACACGCACACACACACTCATACACAAGCTCCCATACAGACAGTCGAAACTGAGTAAATATTCCAGGCAGAGGTTTCGAAAGACAACCATCAACAAACACCAAGCCTATACTGATGGATTTAAGAGATAGACGACTCCTAAGGAAGACAAACAGATGATCAAACAAACAGGTAAATAATGCCAGGAAGGAAACCAATTAAAGAAAGAGAGCAATTTGATATATGTTCAGTCCTGTTGTGCACATTTAGCTGCAGTGTGATATGGAATTTACTTTTTAATGCAAATATTACATTGTTGTCTTATTTTTTAGATAACATAAAAAACTGCTAGGCTATGGGGAAATTTGCTCATTTAATGAAAGTTGTATAAAACCAAGAATGAACAAAATTGTATTATGACCTTCAGAACAACATAATTCTGAATTCAAAGGATTAGCAAAGTTGCAAAATTATAAAGAAAATCGATCTTTTTTTTCAGAATTTATGGAAAGCATTGTGTGTGTGTGTGTGTGTGTGTGTGTGTGTGTGTGTGTGTGTGTGTGTGTGTGAGACAGAGAGAGAGGTGGCAGCTGGTTGACACAGTGGGCACTGGGATGGGTTTTCTGTCAGATTTGGCACAGGGAAGTGACATCACCTATCATGATGTTTAATTAACACCTTGGAGTGTGTGTGTGTGTGTGTGTGTGTGTGCGTGTGTGTACTTGTACTTCTTATGTTCTGAGGTCACAGATCTGCTTTTAAAGTAATATTTTGAAGACTTAGTTCCACTGTTGGGGTAGAAAGTAAGTCCCCATAACAGAAAACATTAGATTTAAGGAAGAATTTAAATTATTGTAATGTCCTCTAAAATGATGGAAACATGAATCTCTGTGTGTGTGTGTGTGTGTGTGTGTGTGTCTGTGTGTCTGTGTGTGTGTGCCTGTCATGATTGTATGGAGTTTAATTAGCATCTCAGTGCGTGCATGTGTAATTATGAGAGTGGATTTCATGTGTGCATGTCACGGAGCACATGCTTGTCTATGTGCGTGTACATAGGTGTGGGTGCGTGTCTGTCAATGACAGCTGAGGTCACTCCTGGGGGGTTTAATCTGGATTCGCATCAGGAAGTGGGATGGCTTCAGCTGGTCTGATTGGAGTTTCCGTCGGCAACCCAGAGGTTCACCAGCTGTACTGATGATACACTTCCTGTAACGATGGAAACCTCTCCCTTTGTAACACTCCTTTTCCCTCCTAAACACACACGCTCTGACACACACCTACTCTCTCAAAGCCATGTGCATAGGCCCGAACAAAGGCTCACATTCACACTCTAATTATCCAACAGTGAATTGGACCTTAAGCCTCTGTCACACCTCAGAGTGGTGATTAGATCCTCTGCCTCTTCTTTGCTCACCTTCTCATAAAAGTAAATACTTTTCCCATCACACGCTGTTATTAGCAGAGCAGAGAAACTTTACTCAGTAGGGTTAAGTTCAGCAATTATGATGGTAGTTATGTGGGTAGCCACAGAGCCCTTCTCAAAGTCAGTGTATGTTCTTAAGTTGATGCTTTACTCCCACTGTCACCACTGCCTCTTCAAAGAAGATTACAGGGTCAAACAGAGCATTTATTCATGCTTTTTTTTTAAAGGTCCTCCTCTTGGGTCAATAAAGCTGATGGTACTATTACAAATCTGTGCCATAAAATATCCTAATTTTCTGTACCCAGTATAACCTAGCTGAGCTGTTTTAATGCAATAGAAATACAGTCATATGAAAAACACCCTTACTGTTTCCTTAGGAATTAAGAAGGTAAGTAGCAGCCAAGTGCTGCTAATCCAATGCACTTGATTAATTGATCATCAGCAATTGTGACCACCTTATAGAAGGAGATGTTTTGGCAGTGTGCCCATCTAGAGCATTGAAGTGTGTGTTCACACAATGATGTCCCGGAAATGGACGTCCCAGAAAATTTACCCCAAGGTCAGAACATGCAATCCTCAGAGAAACTTCAAAGAGCTACATTTAAGACTCTACAGGCCTCAGTTAGCTTGTTAACTGTTAAAGTTCATGATGGTACAATTAGAAAAGATTGAACAAGTATGGCTTGAACAAGCTGCCTGCTGACTTGAGATCAATTACATCTATCTGTGTGTACATTCAAAAACAGACTCAAAACCTTTTTATTCACACAGGCTTACACTTAATAGGTGCTGTTGTTTTGTTTTGTTTTATTTTGTTTTGTTTTGTTCTGTTTTGCTGTTTTCACTGCCTTAAGGCATTGTAAACCTCCACAGGTTTTTATGTCTTTATTTTCTGTGTTAAGCACATTGAGTTTACATGTAATGAAATGTGCTATATAAATAAAATTATCATTGTTATTGTCAATGCACAGTGCCACATTTGGTGAAAACCAAACACAGCATATCAGCACAAATGCCTCATAACAACTTTCAAGTACGGTGGTGGAGGGGTGATGATTTGGGCTTGTTTTGCAGCCATAGGACCTGAACACCATGTAGTCATTGAGTTGACCGTGAACTTCTCTGTGTATCGAAGTATTCTAGAGTCAAATATGAGACCATCTGTCTGACAGCTAAAGCTTGGCTGAAACTGGGTCGTGCAACAGAACTATGATCCCAACCACAGCGGCAAATCTACAACATAATGGCTGAAAAAGAAAACAAAAGTCCAAAGTCCAGACCTCAACCTGACTGAAATGCTGTGGTGGAACCTTAGGAGAGCTGTGCATAAATGCATGCCTGCAAAGTAAAGAAATGTGTGCCAAAATCCCTCGACAATGATGTGATGGACTGATAAAGCTATCCAAAAAACAAGTTATTGCTATTAAAGGTGGTTTTACAAGCTACTAAATCATGGGGTGTCCTGCACAGAGTCCTGTGAAAACTTTCACATGACCGTATATATTTTAGTTTACACCTGTATACCTGATTTGTTATTCCTTCTCTACTAAGTTTTTCTGAATTTGATTTTTTCCTTTTCATAAAATAAGACACCAATGTCTGGTGAGGTTCATAGCAGGCGTTTGTCAGAGGGACACAATCTTTAAAACAATTCATTGCAATTATGTTACTGTTATTTGGTAAGTTGGTAAGTTGGCAAAGTAAGGCACTGCTAGTCAGGCACCAGCAAGTGAGTAAGTGACTGTTCCTAATTTTCTGACACTATGATCTCATCTTTTGGTATTCTTGATCTTGATCATTTTAAAATTCAAATCTATCAGAAAATACAAACTTTTTTCCTTGACAAAAGAACCCTTGTTTAAAATTATTCTGCATTTATTATTCACCTGCTCAGAGGGGTGATAGTAAGATATTTTTATGTGGAACAAGATTCTTCTATAAAAGAAAGAAATATCCTCCCTCTGCTTTTCGTGCTCTTTTTCATCTGTCCACTTTTTCTCTCTCTTATTCTGATTTTCTTCTTTTCATCTTCCTGTGGTATGACTACTTCATCATCTGGCGCCCTATGACAGCAGGGCATTAATCATGGCTCCTCTCTTTTACACACACATGCACACCACACGTGAACACACATACACAAATACAAAGTCCACACATGATACTTTAGACACACGTACACTCATAAATGTACAGAAAAACTCAAAGTTGCACAAATATATATATATATATGTGTGTGTGTGTGTGTGTGTGTGTGTGTGTGTATGTATATATATATAATGAACCCATATACATGATCTTAAACATACACACAACCTGGATATGGATGACAGATCTGGAAAGAGTTTTAATCTCTCTTCAGCCATGCAGTAGTTCATGTTCATTTTATTGGCACATGGCTGGGATGGTGGAGTGATAGATTTAAAATGAAAAACAGCTACGAAGTTTACAACATTATACAAATATTCAGTGCTGCAGTGAAAGAGAACACAATAAATACATATGCAAAGTACTACAGATACTTGCATACATTACCATAACAGCACACTCACTTTCACAGTTTCATTCTGCTACGGTCAAAGGCTGGAGCCAATATTGAAGTATGTCATGTTTCATTCCAAGATTAAACACTACACTATATGTTGATTCTGTCTCCAATAGATAAAAGGAAAAAGTTGGTTTCATGTTAGAACAACAGCATATTTCATATTCTGAAAACATAACCCTATTGC
>VUQS01068577.1:0-16408 GCA_015108495.1 Heterochromis multidens
GCATAACATACATTTTGATTGCTATGCAGATGATACCCAGCTGTATCTATCCATGAAGCCAGATGACACACACCAATTAGTTAAACTGTAGGAATGTCTTAAAGACATAAAGACCTGGATGACCTCTAATTTCCTGCTTCTAAATTCAGATAAAACTGAGGTTATTGTACTCGGCCCTAAAAATCTTAGAAACATGGTGTCTAACCAGATACTTACTCTGGATGACATTACCTTGGCCTCCAGTAACACTGTGAGGAATCTTGGAGTCATTTTTGACCAGGATATGTCCTTCAATGCACATATTAAACAAATATGTAGGACTGCTTTCTTGCAATTGCGCAATATCGCTAAAATTAGAAACATCCTGTCTCAGAGTGATGCTGAAAAACTAGTTCATGCATTTATTACTTCTAGGCTGGACTACTGTAATTCATTAATATCAGGCAGTCCTTAAAACTCCCTGAAAAACCTTCAGTTGATCCAAAATGCTGCAGCGAGAGAACTGACAGGGACTAGAAAGAGAGAGCATATTTCTCCCATATTGGCTTCTCTTCATTGGCTCCCTGTTGCTGCTGGGGGGTTCCCATGATGCACTGAGTGTTTCTTCTTTACTCACCTCTTTTCACTCTCTATGTATTTATACACCACTCTGCATTTAATCATTAGTTATTATTAATCTCTGGCTCTCTTCCACAGTGTGCTTTTTGTCTTGTCTTCCTCCTCTCACCCCCAACCAGTCACGGCATATGGCTGCCTATCCCTGAGCCTGGTTCTGAGGGAGGTTTCTTCCTGTTAAAAGGGAGTTTTTCCTTTCCATTGTTGCCAAATGCTTGGTCTATATAAATGAATTGAATTGAAATGAATTGAATATGCCATGTCAACAAACATGCTAATGTTTGGTCCAGGTGGCCTTTGTCAGAGCAAAGAGAACAGAGGTCACATTATTCACATCCAGGACTTTGAAAGCTGATTGTCTGAAAGTCACATTGATTTGGTGCTCTCATATGCATCTTTTTGATAATATGACAATTACTACAAACAGATTGAAGTTCAGACAGTAATAACAGGCTTTGTATTATACAGTGCTGTAATCTACCTTCTCTGACAGCGCCTCCTCCAGGGTGGCCAGGGCAGTGTCTGTGTTACTGGAGTCGGTCTGCAGAGACTTGACCCTGTCCTTGAGGTTCCCCAGCTGCTTGTCTTTGTCCCGCAGCTGCTCCTGCAGGTTCTCAATCTGACTCAGAAAAGTAATTTTAAAAAATAGTAGCAAAACACAGGCAAAAAGCATGATCTCAACAACATTTTATTCAACAAAGTCTTTTTTCCATGTGAGAAGAAATACATCAAAAACTGTCAGTTATTTAAGTTTTGAAAAGCAGAACTAAATGTAAAGCTGAATATATACCAAGCTGCTGTCTGAGCGGTACAGCGCTGGCTGCACTTACTGTATTTTATTTATGATAGGAAAGGAAAGGAACACAAAATAACTACATAAGCTGGAAAACAAGGATTTAGAATTCATAATAATGATGAAAAAGATAAAAGTGCAGAGATGAGAGGGAAAGAAGGTGTGATCAGACACAAGAGAAGAAAAACAAAACAAAGGGAATGGGTGAGCAGGTCTGGGTGAGACAGGGAGTAACACTCTGAGTATTTATAGCACACACACAAATGAGAGCCAGTGAGGCAGAAATATCTTCTTGCTTGTCTTTCTATGGACATTTTCCCCTGAGAGCATGAGACTCTCTCACACTTAATGGAGAGAGTAACCTCTCAGCCTTGTATTTTCACAGAGTGACTGGTTTAGTCCAGGACACAAAAATATGACAAAACAACCCACGTAGTCGCTGTTCATTTCAAATTTGGAACTATATCTGGAGTAATTACACATGCCTCCACACTACAGTGTGGTATAGACAAAAAAATAAATAATAACTCAGCAGTCTCACCTTCTTTTGCAGGACATTAATCTTCCTTTCTTTGACCTCGAGCATGTCCTTCATGTCCCTGATTTCTCCAGCGAGAGTACCCTTCTCCTCTGTCAGGTCCTGCAGCTGCTTGGTTTTCTTGTTCAAGAAGGACTCTTTCTCCTCCAGACGTAGACGTAAAGCATCCACCTGAAGCACATTAATACACATTAGTGGAATCACACAATGTGGACATACCTAATTATCCCAAATGTAGCATTATATACAAAAACTGCAGGGAAAGCAACATTGATTCAAAGTGCTTTTAAATACTTATTCATCTTAACTTACAGTAACTAGAGAAGTCTTCTAATATTTCACCACAGTTATTTATTTATTACTACAGATCTGTGATGTTTTTGAGGTCTATGAGCTGTGACAGTACACTGGGCAAGAGTTTTTTTTTGGTAGTGACCTAGGTTACACTTCACTTACTACAAAGCAAACACACTGCTGATACGATTTGCGGTAATAAGCCTCAGGCCAAGGGCGAGCCTATTATTTGCTCAGTTTGGCTAGGAGTTTGAGAATGTTTGTGAGGCGATGTATTATTACGTTAATTTACTGTATGTGTACAAATAAGTTGAGCTTGTTTTCCTACCTCTGTTTGCAGGATGGCAGCACGTTGCTCCTTGGCAGTGAGAGACTCTTTAAGCACCTCGATATGCTGTTTGCAGTCTGAGTTCTGGTTGTTGAGGGTCTCTAGCTTTGTCTGCAGAGCCAGCAGTTCTGACTCTTTCTTTGACAACTCCTGCTTCAATTGATCAATCTGTACATCACAGGAAGCAGATCACTTAACCCACCCATTACATGAGCAATGTAACGATTTTACGATCACGACATGCCTGTGTGAGAAACCTTACTTAATGGGAACAGAGAGCTAGTCTGCACAGCTTTTGCACTATTTTCATCAACACGCTTCTCCTTCATTAAATATGCATTTGGGACTAACTCCCCTGCATTCATCATATATTATACATCATTTCTATTCATGATTGATGAAAGGAAGTCTAAAAATAGAATAACAAAACTGTGGCTGGTCGTTTAATATGGAGAGCAAAATGTAAACACTCCAAAGACACATATGAGCCAGGAGAGCCACAGACACACATACCTTGACACTATCATAGGATTTAGGTAGCTATGCTGGAGTTTATAAGTCTAACTCTAATATGCAAACACAACTTATCATCACTGACTGGTCTGAAAATGAAAGCAGCTCAAGTCATGGAAAAAAAAACCCCAAAGCTTTCATTGTGACTTTGTGGACAGGCAAACGTGGCAAAAATTACTCTTATTTTACATTCTTTTAACTTACTGAACACACTGTATTGTTTGGTAGCCACAGAATAATAAAGTAATATGCTTTTTATGTTTAATTAAGGAAGAAAAGTGCTTAAAATGTCAAAGTGTGCATTTGCAGAGTTTGCATGTTTAGTACTTTTGGCACTGAGCTTCTTTTGGATTTTTTGCCAACAGGACACTTTGTTGTTCTCACTATATGTTAAAGCAGCTCATTTATGTAACACATTTTTCAGTACTCTCCGCTCTACACAGCTCTGTACTCTGAACAACCTGCCTGCATTCATTTTATATTAAGCCATAGTTTTATAGCATCAGATTTTCTGCATCTGCATGCACAGTTCAGGTAGTCTCTACCTTTGTCTTCATAAACTTAGAGTGGTTCTTGTAGACCTCCATCTGTTTGATCTCCTCTTCCCTGTCCTCTGTGTTCAGTAAGCCGTTTGCTTTCAGCATTTGGATCTCATCCTCCAGGTCTCGAATGTTGCGCTCCAGAGAGGCAATTTTGGTGTCCTGCACACAAACACGCGGAGGAGACACACCTCAAAACCAAGACTGGCATGTCCAAAAGTTGCATGCTGCAAATAAACCTGAACTAAAGACAAGAGTCCAGGAAAGATATTGAGGGTAAAAGATTTAAAGAGAAATACAGACAGAGAGACTGACAAAAAAAAAAGGAACAGAGAGATATAGTGAGATAAGCCAAGAATGGAAGAAGCTCTTTGGTCTGGCTGAGAGCAACTGCAGTATCTGTCGGTGAAATCAGAAGCCCTTCTACTCAGCTCCGTGCAGCAGCTCAGAGGATTAATCACCATTGGGAAATATTGAGCGCACATCCAGTACAGCGAGATCAACCAGGACCGGAGAGAAACGTGTAGGGGGAAAGGAAGAAAAGTGACAAGCTGTAGCTTTTGCCGTAGATGCTTGCAGATCAATGCAGAATCCAGCCTCTAGACTGCGACTGTGAGTGCAGCTTTAGCTTCACGGCTTTTTAAATAAATAATACAACGTCTTTAAGATTAGCCATGGTCCATCTCCCTCTCCAGCAGAGCATGGAGCAACCTTGTTCTTCTCTGTCTTTCTCTCTTTTTGTGTCTCTCCTTCTTTCCTCTTAGTGACTCTGAACTTATGAACTTATGGCCGTTAGCAGGGTCAGTGATAGCCCACTGCAGAGGAAGATGGGAAATGTAATGAGGAATGATGGACTACCGGACAAGGATCTGAGGGGTTAACGTCAATGTATGAGCACTGCACATTGTACATGCACTTCGCCCTGCTGCTGCTGCTGCTGCACCTCACCTCAGTCTCTGTGTTACGAGACGAACATCAATGAACTAACACTGCTGCAATCGAGACAAGACACCGTACCTTTAAAGAAGAGTGATTTTATTCCATCCACATGTAATCACTGGTACATCGACCTGGTCAGTAAATCTTGCTCTTTATTTCTCTTTCCCTGCCTCTGTATGCCTCTCTCTCTCTCTATCTCCCTGCATACTGGCCTCTCACTGTCATAAACAACCACACCTGTTTCCATGGCAGCAGCAGGCAGGCTATATACTGTGCCCTGTCTCTGGTGAGTGAGGAGGAGAGGGTGGGAGGGATGTAAGGGAAGAGAGGGAGGGAGGATTATTCGTGCTTCCATCAGCATCAACACAGCAGTGGGAGAGAGGAGAGGAGGAGAGATGCAGGGTCTTCCTACACAGCACAGGAGGAGAAGGAGGCGGGACTTCCCTCACGCCGTATGAAAATCAACAGGATCCTAGAGCTTACGTATCACATGACCATGCCAAGGGAGGCTGGGGCCTGTTCGGCATGGATCCAGCCGAGTGAGAGGGCTGTGTCAGCTCAGCGATGATGTCATGATTTATTTTGAGGAAGTGATGTCAGGCCTCTGCAGTGAGGCTGGTGGTGTCTACAGTGGTTCATTGGATGGGCCTGATATCTCTAGTGCCACATCCAGCTGCTGTACAACATGCTTATGTGAAGAGGGTGGGGTCCTTCTTCCTAAAATATTCTCCATATAATATGTTTTGTGTAATTATTTCAAATCCAAGATCCTTTTAAGGCTTGGTTCCTCATCCAACATCAAATAGAAAATTCTAGATATCCTTTAATACACAGTTTTTGCTGTTATTCAGCTCAGCAATTTTGCTGTGTTCAGAAACACAGTGAATGAAAATTTAAAACAATGCTCTGCAGTTCTGAACAATGCTTGCCTGCAGAAAATTAGACTAGAATGATAGAGCTGGAGTCTAGGGTGTTCGCAAACAATCTGTCATGTGGAAGAGAAAATGTCTTGTCATGAAACCAGTGCAGTGTGCTACTCTTTAGGATAGTAGGCCGTCTGTCAAGCGAGCCACAATAGCTGAAATATTAAACAGTAATATTGACTCTTGTTTATGTTTGCACAACTGCTTTGTGAGCAGTGCGTGTGTGTGTTTGCTAGACAGAGTGTGTCAGGGTGTTGATGATTGACTCAGCTGCTGAGGATCACAATCACAACAATAGATTTGGCAGAACAGGCTTCAATTTAGACATGCAGTGTCAAACATACTATGGCTGTGAACGTCAGTCAGTTAGGTAAATAAAAAAATACCATCTGGCTTTAGACAGAAGCAATGAAACATATTTGATGATGTCCTATCTGCTGTATGTGTTGTTGTTCAGGTTGGGAGTCTTACTTTCATCTCTATAATGGTCTGCAGGGCCTTAGTTTTACTTGGATCCTGATGCAGCTGATTTCTTCTGTGCAGTTCCTTAAAAAAAGACAACAATTTGTAGCAGCAGTACAGCAAAACTGATTGTGATCAGGAATGAAAGCGAGATTATTAAATTAAAAAGAAAGGCTCACCTCAAAATGCATAACAGCTTTATGCTTACACATGCAAAATATTTCATGCAACTTCTCTTCAGTTTTTACTTCATACATTACATAATTGATATGATGCAGGGATAAGCAGCAGAGAAGAGAATATTGATTTTGTGACATGCTGCACTGCCATCTAGTGACAACAAAACAAAAAACACAGTTTTAACTCTAACACAGTGAATCCAATGAATTAACATCATCGTCTTAACCCTGGTCATAGAATACCTCTCGCAAATGGATGTTTTCCTTCTCCTTTTGATCCAGAATGACCTCCAGGTGTCCCAGCTGAGCCTCTGCTTCAGCAATGCGCCGGGCTCTCTCCTGCTCCTCCTCCTCGGTCACCCTGCTCGGGCCGGGCGGCAGCCCTTTGCTCTGCAGCATCTCAAGCAACTTCTTAATAGACTCATCTCTGGCACCCAGGGTTTGTTTCTGGGTCTCGATCCTCAGTTCCATCTCCTCTAGGGTCTTTCTCAGCAAGAAGAGCTCCTTGGCCTGTCTGTCATGTTCGGCCTGCAGCCGACGGAAGTTCTCCTCTGTCAGCTCAATGGTGGTGAAATGCTCAGAGCCAGAGCGGTTACCGCTCTCTTGCTGCAGCAGGTGGTTGAGGTCTCGCTGTGTGCGCAGTTCATCCTGCAGAGCCTGGATGGTCATCTGAAGATGCTACAAACACATGCACGTATACACACACACACACACACACACACACAGGCTCACCAATTATTGAAATTATTTTTAGGAATAACGCACAATACAACATTACATAATAACACTACACATGGGGATAAACAGACATAAACACATACTTTTAAATAGCTCTTGCACACAGGTCTATGGATCAATCCCACAGCAGGTCGAACATGGGGAATACATGACTTACCTTGACACATCTTTAGATTTTAGGCTTATTTGTTGAAAAATGTGAAATACTGTAATCTACTTTAAGTCCTCACTGTAAAGGTTTACAGCTGTTGGAGAAAATAAGTTAAAAAATAAGTCATAGCTGCCAAACATGAATTTATAAGTGTGATGTAAAGGCTGCTCCTTTATTATACACACGACAACAAAAACACCCTGATGCTCTCACAGGTCTTTGCTCTCTGAATTTCACCCTGAGAAAGCTGGGGCCAAGTGCATAAGCTATGTATACACAAAAACCATGCATATTCAACTTTACATAAACTGGTACAAATAAAGGAATAATGTGCAGTAAGAATGCGTGTAGTTCACATATATTAGTGGAACTACAAAAAAACTAATATCTTGAAAAAGTTTTTTTTCATAATTTAATTCAAAAACCTAAATTATCATAAATTCTACATTCATTACATGTTAAATGAAATATTTCAAGCCTTTTTTGTTTTAAATTTGATGATTATGGTTTATAGTTCGTGAAAATCTGAAATCCAGTAATTCAAACTATTAGAATATTTCTTAAGCTCAATCAAAAAAGGATTTGTAATACAGAAATGTCCAACTTCTGAAAAGTATGTTCATTTATATACTCGTGGAGTCGATCAGCTTGTGGCACTGCTGAGGTGTTACTGAAGTTCAGGTTGCTTTGATAGCAGCCTTCAGTTCGTCTGTATTTTTGGGTTAGTGTGTTTCTCATCTTCATCTTAAATCCTCTGTGGGGTTCAGGTCAGGCAAGTTGGCTGGCCAATGAAGCACAGTAATAACATGGTCATGGTAGTAGTTTTGGCACTGTGAGCAGGTGGTGCTTGTCAGCAGATGGAAGCATAAAGTACTCTAAAATCTCCTGATAGATGGCAGTGTTGATTTTGGACTTGATAAAACACAGTGGACCAACACCACCAACACCAGCAGATGACATGGTACCCCAAATCCTCACAGACTGTGGAGACTTCACACTGGACTTCAAACACCTTGGATTCAGTGCCTCTCCTCTCTTCCTCCAAACTCCAGGACCTTGATTTCCAAATGAAATACAAAATTGACTTTCATCTGAAAAAAAGCACTTTGGACGTCTGGGCAACAGACCAGGTAAAACTCTTCTGATGAAATCCACAGTTGTAGCTCCTTTGCTGTGTCCATGTGAAGCTCTCCCAAGTTCTTGAATCAACTTTTCTTGATAATTTTCTCAAGTCTGCTGTTACCCCTGCTGCTTGTGCACTCTTTCCTACTATACCTTTCCCTTGAAGTCAACTTTCCACGAATAAGCTTTAATACAGCACTCTGCAAAAAGCCTTTTCAGCAATGACCTCCTTTGGTTTACCCTCCCTGTGGAGGATGTTGATGATCATCATCTGGACAACTGTCAAGTCAGCAGTCAGATTGTGGTTGCATGTACTAAACTAGACCGAGAGATAGACATTATTCATACTGTCTGAATAGTATTTTACTCAAACTTTCAAAATTTTTATATTTATAAAGACCTGAAATATTCCACTTTGTGTGTAAAGAATACAGAATGTTTGGAAGTTCAGTTTTTTTCATTCAATTGCAAAAAAATCAACTTTTGAGATGCACTTGATCTTCAGACCACGTGAGACAAATTTTAAGAGCAAATCAAGCTGGAAATGGTAAAATTGAGAAGGGAAATATTTGAGACGAAATTTAATATTTGCAATTTCAGAACTTACAGTTACTGTTGTACACTGTTTTGGGTTTTTTTTTTGTTTTTTGTTTTTTTTGCTGTTTAGACACACTCCTCTAATAATATTTGCAATTTAAAATTCAAAACTGTCTTGTAAATAATTCTGTGCCAAATTATCAGGTACTGACCTTTTTTTTGTTATTTAGGATTACTGTGGAGGCTATAAATGGATGGAGGCCAGCATAATGTTCATGCATAAGGACTTACAGAGCTGATAGTCTCCCTCCCTTTTTTCCATTCAATTCAGTTCAATTCAATTTATTTATTATTATTGTGCACTTGCCTATAATTTCAAAGTGATTAAGACTTTAAAAAGAGGACACTCTGTACGTATGGTTTTATAAATCTGTCAAAAAGAATGCCTTTGTGCAAACACACAGCTTTATGCATCTGGGCCCAGGACACAAATACTGTGTTAAAAATGTCAAAGGGGGCATACTGTGTATGCAAACTAATTGTGACTAGTATACTTGGTGGATGTAAACTGGTTAAAACATAAAATTAATAAACAGAAGTTACAGTATTAGTACACTGTAGGGACGAAGCAGCCATCTGTTGAACAAAGGTGTGCATGTTTGTGAATTTGTCTGTGTCCACAATAGGTAACATCAAAACCATACACCATTCACATTTTTTAGCGTGTTTAAGGATGTTGGTTCTGCGTCTAGAGGAATGTGGCCCAGTTTCTGTCAAAAATTGACTTCTGTTGAAAATTTCTTCCCACAGACAGAGAGTGAAACACAAATAATTTTTTTCCAGAAAATGGCTTAATCAGGATTTAAAGGAGTGGAAACGGCCGAAATCAAACCAACTTTACAGGCAGTCTGAGATTGCAGGGTTTGTTGTACTAAAGGGGAGCACCAGACATTATTACATTAAACAGACTAATCACTTTGTACTCTTAAAGTGAGGAAACATACAAGATCAGGGTTTATAGGACAAGAAGGGACCTTGAAATGCTGGAAATATTTAACTTTCTTTTAGGAGTTACAGGATTCATAGGAGAAAAGACTGTATGGTGCAAAGGGATTGCCAGGTGTCTGAAAATACACGCCACACTGAAGGTGACTCTATGTTGTGCACTCAGCACGTGGTGCAAACATAGGGACAAACCTTGGTTCTCCTGGCATCCAGCAGCTGCAGAGCATGGGCAGAATGAACAGAAAAACAAATGTATGGTGAAAACACAGCGTCAGAGCTTGATGCAACAGAGACGGATGATCAACACAAACCAGTCAGAGTTTAAAATGAGAGCTGCCAGTTTATCTGTCCACAGTCAGAATAGAAAATTCTTCTTAACAACAGA
Organism: Heterochromis multidens; assembly: GCA_015108495.1. NCBI lineage: Eukaryota > Metazoa > Chordata > Actinopteri > Cichliformes > Cichlidae > Heterochromis > Heterochromis multidens. Next base: position 10,062 of record VUQS01068577.1, read on the forward strand.
CATTTTGGCTTGTCATAGCAGGAAAAGAAATGGAGAAATGAATCATTTTAAATAGTGACAGCATTTAATTGATTAAGGATGTTCCAGAGCCCTGAGTTGTGTCTCACTTCCGTACTTACATATGAGTGCGTTCACATTGATAATTTGACTATGGATTTCTGCACACTTTTAATCACAGTTCTAACTCTCTGTTTACTGAGACACTTACTGGAACTGAATGACTGTTGATGAAATTTGTTTTACCTCCGCTTTTCTCTCTACAAGAAGTCAAAAGTCTGTCCACAGAAAAATTAGGACTTCATCAGGAAGACCTTTCTGGAAAGAGATGAATAAAAGATTGGAAATGGCTTTAAAAATGACTCCAATAAACCATTATGATTAGCAGCAGTGATAGAGTTACAATTAACAGAAGCAGTATAAACAAAGTTATTGAGTGCTCTAATAATGATGAGATGAAATGTTGTTGTACAAAACTGAACTCCAGCTATATCTAATGAATCATTTACAAAAACAAATAAAAATAAAAATATATATATACTTTTTTGGATTTTTTTAGATTGTTGTTTGTTAGATTATTTTAACATTTTAACATTTTTGAATAACAAATTACTGAAGACGTAATCAACAGATTATTTAGAGCTCTAATTTATAATAATTACAGTGTAACTACAGTGTAAATATAATATAAGTAGTCCAGAATAAGAAAGCTCATGAAATATAATTATAAAATTATTATAAATAATGCCCTTGTCATCTTTCTAAGACAGAACTGACATGATACTGCGCAAATATAAAACATGTGCTCTTCCAACCATCAGGGGGCAGTCTTTGTGTCAGCAATCTTGCAGGACTGTTGCCAAGTATCACTTACAGTCACACTCCCTTCAGTGAGTCAGTGCTATTTGGAGTTGGAAATGCAATATCAAATAGAAAATCTGGCCAAACTTTAAAACCTGAACAGTCTCTTACTGAAAAACATGTTTCCAAACAAACAGTGTTCTTCCTCACAGAAATACTCATTTGCTATGTACAGCGAAACACTTCAGAAATATATCAAATTTTTTTGAACATGTAGAGAATAAATCCCTGCAAATGCTGCTACCCAACCATTTATTTCTCCTCACAGAGTTTCTTTCTTATCCTTCCTCATTCCTGCTCCTTTCTCCTAAATTACCTGCCATCTTGGAGCTAAACTGCAAAAGCCAGTCCAGTGAATCCATTTACATAATTGCACTGTGGGTTAAATTGACTGTATGGCCATTCCTCCCATAATCACAGCAGAACTGTGGAAGTTTCTATGAGTCAGTAATGACTCAGCGGATGTTGGCTTTTTGGTCACCATGTCTCACGAGTAGGCCTCTGTTTCGCTGCATATCCTAAGAATTTACTTCCAGAGGTTTCACCGGAGTCACAAAGAGATGCTGAGCTTCCCTCTTCAACTGACACCTGGTGCAGCCAGGGGTAACTGGATGTCAGAAATCTTGTAGTGCGGAAACAGGAAATCCATTTGAGAGCTACCATAAACAAGAAGTCAGATTCTGCCATTTTAAAGAATATCTCTACAAAAAATTGTGGTGATTTATAAAGTAGGTGACTATTTTTCACAGACAATTTCACAGATATATTGGTTTCTCTAGAAGAAAAAGACTGAGATTATCTGGAATAAGTTTCTACAAAATTTCTGTCTTAGTAAAATGTGCCTAACTCTAACAATCCATCCATCCATTTTCTTTAACTGCTCATCAAACTGAGGCATATCTCAGCTAAGGATATAGGGCAGGATAGGTAGGTGGCCAGTGTCTGGACACAAACTGGCCACAGGCCCACCTACCTACTCATGCAAAGAGTAAGCACTGTATGTGCCCTAGCCAGGCACACCAAATTTGGCTGCACAATAACACAAGGCAGCTTACAACTACAGCAAGTATTATTTTAAACCTATATTTGTAATTTTGACATCTAAAAGTACTGCTGTTCTTTAAGCATGTACACATGCCACGCACAGCACAATTAGATACATCTTAAGGAGTCAAACACAACTTTAATCTAAATAAAACCAGAGTGAAAAATGTCCTGCCTACAGCACCAACTTTCTCCTCCACTGCAGAGAAAAGTCACTGATCAAGTCATTCAATTCCAGCTTCCACACAGTTCAGATTAAATGGCTATAACTGACAGGCTGCTCAGGCGTCTCTGTGAAATTACTAGCTCATTTCTAACATCCTAAACATTTATTAAAAAGAGCCATTCTCCTTGGCAGGAACTGACAGGAAGTATCAAATAGTTGTAGCTGGATATGTTGGGAAAATGTCAAATGCAATCCACAGTCATGCACCTTTTTCCTCAACAGCAGATGTCAGAGGAGACAGCCAACCTCCCTCTGTGCCCTGTTTAAAAGTCCTAGCATTGCTGCTCCACCTTTATCACCTGTTGGTCTAACAATAAGGTGTGACTTTTCAGACTTATTCTTCACCTCCATGCAACTTGGAAGCAGGTGAAACTGCACCAGAAACTTCTACTCCACCCAGCTTTATTATTCTAACCAGTTGCCCACTAGGATGGGTACTTACTAGGATAGCTAAAATGTGTTTTGCAATGAGTAATAAAAACTGTTAAAGCTACTCCACCCTCAGAATTATATTCAAACCTTATGACATTTAGGCATTTTACCAGGTGGCAAAGGAACAAGCTGCGATATGTGTGGCATACTGTATGTGTATGTGTAAGAGAATGTGGGTGTTTGCATCTGACAGACAGCTTTAAAGTGCTGACTTAGAGCAGCCTACTCCTCACTACATTCCTAATCTCTGTATTATATGTCGTGACGGCTGACAATACACAATTACACCCACACCAGGCAAGCAAGCGCTGCACTTATTCATCTGCGCTCATCTACAGGAAAGTTAGGCAGTGGTGTAAAGACAGAAAGCTGAGAGTCAAGACAGCATTTAGAAGCTAAGTAAAACTATAGTTAATACAGAAAGATGTTTTCTATGCAGCACTATTAAAGATTAACACTGAGATTCACCCTTTGTAGGGAATTTCATTTTGATATCTTTTTTATATTGCTGTTTAAAGTTATAGTAAAGATCTAAGGGGTTCTCCTCATAGTCAACAACAGCTGACTATAATACTCAGTCATTATTAAGTTTGATAAAAACCAAAGATTGAAGACTGAACTTTTATAATTAGACTTTGTTTAATTAACTGGGTGTTAAAGTGTCACTGTGAAGGATAATATAAAGTTTAAGCACAAAATAAAATTATTCATTTTAGCAGTTAAACGGTACTCAGAGGTCCAGGTCCAGTTTAGAATAAATATCAGCTAATATTGCTATTTATTAACTCTGTGATAGTAAAGACTGAAATGTCTACACACAGCAGCAAGTAGCTCTGCGAGACTCATTCTCCATTCTTTAAGTTTTGGAATAATGGGAAAAATGATTCAATGCCCACTCAACTTGGGAAAACGACAAATAAAGTCAAAGAAATAATGAACTGATGAACCTTTTGCTTAAAAGAAGCAGGAGGTTCATGAGTGTTGTGAGGGAGAAAAAGATGCAGGTAAATTTAATTGCATTTTAATCACATGAGTCATATAATACTGCAGACATAAGTTTGCTATTAGTTGTTAACTGTTAGCTTGTCACTTCCGCAGCTGTTCCGTCACGCTATTGTGTCCCCAAAAGCACTTCCGTTTTGTTTCGTGATTTTTATTTTTTTGGCTTTTGGGGAATTTTTCTATTTCCGTTGTGTTTTATTCAACTTTTGTTGTGTTTTTTTTTTCTATTTCCGTTGTGTTTTATTCAACTTCCATTGTGTTTTATTCAACTTCCATTGTGTTTTGTGTGCTTTTGCAAAGTTTTTCTATTTGCTGGTGTTTTCTTAAGTTGCGGTGCATTTGACCTCTCAGGGCCACCGTAATGTACTGGAAACAGCCACTACCTTGTTTTTTTAAACCCTCTGAGCAATAAAATACAACACATGCTAATCAAGCCAACTTTTAGCTTCTTTACCCATTAATGCATTAAATTAATATTAGAATTTTTATTAGATTTATAACCAACGCCTGCAACACAGATGTATTTGAGTGCACACGGGCACACACAAAGGTTTATGCGCTTACTTCTTCCCTCTTTGAAATAACATATGGGGGTGGTGATTATACCAATCCATCATCATCATCATCAAACGAGAGAAAACATAAGGAGAGTGTTTCTGTCTTTTTTTTTTTTTTTAATTAGAGCTTATTGTAGCTGTGTTTGCATAGACACTGGTTGGTCTCCTCTCCCAAATATTTTCTTCACCGGGTGTGTTTGTTGTGTAAGACTGCTGTGCATGGAGAGAGGATAGTGTGGAATGGAGAAGAGACAGCTGAGCCATGTCACACATATAAAAAAAAAGTGACTGAATGAGTTAGTGGAACTAGAGAAAAAAACAAAAAAAGCCAGCCAAATGTTATGACCCAATAGTTTTAGCTGTTGAGATGATATCTGTCCACTTATGACCACTAACTACTGTAGGCTAGTTCATTCACCATTGTAAGTGAAAAAAGACTCTCCCATAGGTATGTCATACCTTTTTTCTCTTTGTGCTGAAAGTAGGAAATATGTGTGTGCATTGCTAGAAATGGTGAAAGAGCACTCTTGTTTTTTTGTTTTGTTTTGTTTTTTTGTGTATGTGTGTGTTTTTGGGTAACACAGTATGCTAACTTAACGGGTGCATGTTAGCCCCAATCCCACGCCCTGCCCTGGTGGTGTATCAGTCATTGGGGATGACAGGATGATTGGACTCTAGAGAAGATCTAGATGCAGGACATAGATTTTCAGCACAGGAGAAAATCCTGAAAATCTGTCCTGCATCTTGATAGACATTGCCTGGGCATCTTCACCTTTCTGCCCTCTTGAAGTGCTTAAGTTTGGTCCATTTGTGCATTAAACAGTTGAATCACTGATTGGTTCATCAATGCTTGCCTTTCAGTAAAAGTCACCGCACTGCTCTGCTAATCAGTATTTTCAGTCCCTGTTATACATATGGCATGAGCCTACATTTTCTTAAAAGTTCTCAAGGACAATTTTTTGTAGCATGTTGCTGTTTATTAATATTATCAATTTATGAGGCAGGCAGCAGAAACTGTGGGATTACATGCAGCAAATGTCAAAAGTGGATGTGAACCTATAGCACTGTTTATTTGTTTCTTCAATAATTCTATGTGTTGGTGGTATATACATGGTGTAATGCTGACTTCATGGGCTTTAGTGCATCCATTAGGCTCAGGCCTATGTGCTATGAATAACAGCTAGTTAATTTGATACTTCTATATTAAATCTTTCTCTTCACACTGATGCAAAATAATGATGCACAGTCTCATCAGTAATGATGAGGTGAAGTGGATAATTTCACAGTCATTTTGCATGACAATCAGACAGTCTGCCTACCATTTAAACATAAAGGCTGTGTTTAATCTACAGAAATGTCACCAAATTAATGTACTTGAAATCAGGATACAATTTTTAATCAGGCATGGATTCTTGTGTGGCCAAGATTACAATCACACAGATTACAATCAATCAATTACTGATACTCCTGATCTCAACCTGTTATGTGTATAAAGCACACCTGTCCACAGAATCAATTTCTTCCATTCCAACCTCTCCACCACCATGGCACAAAGAGTTGTCAAACGACATCAGGGACAAGATTGTAGACCTGCACAAGGCTGGAATGGGCTACAAGACCATCAGCAAGAAGCTTGGTGAGAAGGTGAAAATTGTTGCTCCGATTATTTGGAAATGCAAGAAATAAAATAAAAATGTCCATCAATCACCCTCGGTCTGGAGCTCCATGCAAGGTCTTGCCTCATGGGGTGAGGATGAGCATGAGAAAGGTGGTAGATCAGCCCAAAAATCCACAGGAGAACTGTGTTAATGGTCTGAAGGCAGTTGGGACCACAGTCACTAAGAACACCATTGGTAACACACTATGCTGTAATGGATTGAAATCTTGCATCGCCCGCAAGGTCCCCCTGCTCACGAAGGCACATGTAAGTTTGCCAGTGAACATCTAAATGATTCAGAGAAGGCTTGGGAGAAAGTGCTGTGGTTTGATAAAACCAAAATTGAGCTCTTTGGCATCAACTCAACGTGCCGTGTTTGGAGGAAGAGAAATGCTGAGTATGACTCAAAGAACGCCATCCCCATAGTCAAGCACGGAGGTGGAAACATTATGCTTTGGGGCTGTTTTTCTGCTTGGACAGGAACCTCCTTCCCTGAGCCAGAACACTGAAGATGGGTCATGGATGGGTCTTCCAGCATTACAATGACCCAAAACATACCACCAAGAAAACA
>VUQS01068577.1:16428-35952 GCA_015108495.1 Heterochromis multidens
AGAAAACAAAGGAGTGACTAAAGAAGGAGCACATTAAGGTCATGGAGTGGCCTAGCCAGTCTCCAGACCTCAGTCCTATAGAAAATTTGTGGAGGGAGCTGAAGCTTCGAGTTGTCACTGTGCTTGCCAACAAGGATTTAACTTGTAATTTAACATGTATTGTATTTTTTCTGGATTTTTGGTTGATATTCTGTCTCTCTCCATTAAAATGAAACTACCATAAAAATTAGAGACTGTTCATTTCTTTCTAAGTGAGCAAATTTACAAATTCAGCAGGGTATTAAATAATTGTTTCCCCCACTCTATTTTGAAATATTTCAGTATAATGTAGTAATGAAATAGCAAGATTAAAGAATGTTCCTAGAGAAATGTTAAACTGCAGTGTTGTTAATTGTGTGATTACATTTTATTTTCTGGCTTACATGCATGCATATTTTTTATTTACTTGTTAAGATTTTTCTGTACTGTTGGCAATTCTCTGATCTAAATCTAAACCTATGTGATTCTGAAGAAAAAGACACCAAGAGACTGTAACATGTCTTATCCCCTTTGCTTTGTTCTTTCATCCTCCACGCCCATCTTAATCTTAGCAGCCTTGCTCTATGTGAACTCTCTGCATTTTCATCTCATCTTGTCTAAATAAAATAGGGAGACGGCCTCCTCATTTCAACACCTTCCTGTCGTGTGGATGAGGCAGCAGCCATCTTATGTGCTCTGATGGAGAGTGGCAGCCACAGGAAGGATCCATGGGCACTTTAAGTAAAGTGACTATTCACATGATGCTGACTGTGACATGACTCAACATGTCATCAGTACTTTTGCTCATCATGTATGTATGACAGCTGCAAGCTTGTTTGCTACTTAACGAAACGAGATAAATATTAAATCAACAAACAGCACTAATGTACTCTGTAGTGGGTTCACCTGAGCCATGAATCATACATACAAACAATTAACTATCCTCTCCCACACAAATACACCCTGGCAATTAAAGTTCTGCACACACATTAAAAGCCAGCACAACTACAAAAGGAAGTAACCTCTAATTAAGAATGCAAACAATCCCATCCACACACACCCACTACATACACAGACTGTATTGTATATACGGCATACAAGCATGAATGCTTTTTCACAGTGTGCTCAAAATATACTCATCCCCCAACACTCTGGTGAGATTCGACTGCCCCACTCAGTTCACATGTTCACACTTATGCTAGCACTATGTGAAGATTGGCATCTTACAGCATAAAATAAACAAACATTGCACCCATGCACAGACTGAGCAGAGTTATTGGGAAGCTCAGCCTCCATTTTTATGAAATGCATTGATGCAGGCTGACTGGGTGGCTGAGCAGCAGTGGTCATGACTCAGTCAGATATGGTATGCTCTAGCTCACATATTTGCCTCCAGCAGCTCTTCTCCAGTTTGAGCACAGCAAAACATTTGGTGAATTTTAGTCAAAAAGAACAGTTTTATAACAGCCTCAGCCAATTGCATAGTACATTAAAAATACACCACATAAAACAGTCCTGGGCTAATCAGTAATCATTACCTCCAGTCATGACCATCGAACGTCTTGACTAAAGCTCTGCAGGCTATGCTTGGTATTTCACTCACAGTGAAATCTGTGCTTTACAAAACAGACAAAAGACAAACTCTAATGCCTGAATGCTTGTCTTCTTTTCCAAAGTTCTTGTAAAAAAGAAGCACATCTTTCCTTATTCTAGATTTCACAAGATGAATAATGCATGACATTTGCTCAAGCTAATAGAGGCCTGAGGCACCTGATTCAACTGTAAAGAGTTCTGCAAGACAGACGTAATGATTGGCCTGAAATTACTCCATTATTAATGAAGCAATTTGCTCTTCACTCAGCCTCTCAACAAGCCCATTGGGTGTGACCAAACCATCCCACCACAAGTATGCACTTATGTAAGGACGCCTTGCAGCCCAGAAATCAAGTTAGAAAAGACCAATTATAGTAACAAGGCACATCTGCCTTTTATTAGCTGACATACTTCATTAATGAGCCCTACCATGAGGAATATAAATATAATTCAGTGCAGAGGCTGAGTATACACTGGACATATTAAAAAAAAGAGTCATCTCTTTGTGTCAAGTAGAAACCACTAAAGCCCACACTGTATAGCCTTCATATTCTGCAGGACACTACAATGTATGAAGCCAAGCTAAAAATACATATAGGATTCAGTATTTAATTGCACTGAACATAAAGAAGTGAAATGTTTAGCTGCTTTGGTCCTGCCACTGCCACTGCTGTTGAACAGACATATTCACACCCAAAACATACTTCTTTGACTTCATACAGATACAAAATAATGATGCACACTCTCCTCAGTAATGATGAGGTGAAATGGATAATTTTGCATTTTGCATGAAAACCAGACACTCTGTCTACCATTCAAATAGAATGAATGGCTGTGTTTAATCTACAGAAATGTCGCCAAATTAATGTGTTTCAAGTCATGAAATCATTTTTATTCAGGTGAGGATTTAAAAAACAAAACCAGAAAACAGAATAACATCACACAATTCTTTTAAATGACAATCGCTGTGTCACTGGCTCTGTTGTTTTAGTTTGAAGGGGCACATTCACATCCCAAACAACTGCCCCTTTATATTTTTATGAATCATAAAGATATGAAAGAATCAAAGTACACCTGCCCCACACCCTTATAATGGTTGCTAGCAGGTTTAGCCATCCTGCTGTGACGCATCTTTCCCTTTAGCAACATGACACTGCTTCAGCCACAAGCAGACAAAGTGCAGCCCCTTTTAACTCCAGTCAAATCAGGTGTGTCAAAACCTATTTAGTGGGGTGTTCTTATACATAAATCCAAGCCAATGTGCAGACAGACAGTTGTCATGTGACAGTCCTGCTAATAGTATCCTTCTATGACCTTGAAGGGTGGAGAGACACCGTCTGCTGCTTTGAGTAATGAATGCCCCACTGGCTGTTCGTTATCTTACAATACCTTTCCAACTGGCAAAGACGCCAACCAGTTGGTAATATTTAACCTGTACATCACTGAGATATTGTTCAATTTGCTGCATCATGCCACAGCCTGCCACAAAAAGAAAAACTATACAGTACAGTCCAGTCTGGCCAGACAAGCAATATGCTGACCTATTCCACAATCCAGTGTATTGTATCATCAGCAGCTGACAAATCCAACTGAACCAAGGGGTTTATATCCAAATGTTCTCTCTGCACTATGAGTCAGCTAACTATTTCTAATTTCTAAAACCAAAGTTTGACATAAAAATGATTAAAATCAAGGCGAGCTTTTTCTCAACATGAACGCAAGTGCAACTGTTTTATATCTACATTATTTTCATTAGAAATTTGTGCACTGGACATGCAGGTAAATGGAAAAGAAGACAGCTGCAGATTAGCCTTTTACTTCATTAATTTCAAAAATATGATGAGAGTTCTCTTTAAGTGAATGAAGTGAAGGCCAGATGAACAGAGTTAAACAGTGAGAGATGATCAAAGTCAGCGTAAGTAAAGGACAGACAGTGGAAAATAAGAATGACAGTTAAAGAGTGAGACAGATAGAGAGTGTTTAAGAGTCCTTGACAATTGTCTCTGGGCCTTGTGCCTACTCTTGTCAGGGAGTGATTTAACTGGGCCATGACTACACCCCCACACTGAGGCAAGCAGAAAACCTTTAGACATCTCCCCCCTCTAGGGCCAATCTGCTGAACCTTTAAAAATACACTAAAATTAAGCAGTGTTGTCACTATACTGTGTACAGGAAGTTTAATTCACCTGTTGGCAGCGTTATTGTGCTTTTTACTTAACAAGCTCAGATTTCAACTATATTGTAGAAAACTAGATTAGGGTTTTGTATTTCCGGTGGCTAAGGTGACACTGATTCTGCAGAGGAGTACTAGAAGAGGAGAGCGTCGGTTAAATATTTATGCACACAAAGAACTCTTTCCAGAAAGGTTCCCACAAGTACTGAAAAACATGACTGCAATAATTCTCTGAATTCTTGGACTGAGGATGACTGTGGTCTATTGCAAAGAAGAGCGTGGTGAAAGCATAGTCACAGCTCAAAAAGAACAGTATGTGAAAAAATAGAAAGGCAAGAGACAAAGCAGCAACTGAAATTCACTGCAGTAATGAGTGGATTATGACAGCTAAGAGGGCTTGTCTCACCTGGTTCTCCTCATGAGTGACTCTCATTTGTTCTTTAAGGATTGATGTACGAGCCGCCTCTTCTTTCCTCATTATCCTCTCTTTCTTCAGTTCAGGACTCCAGAAACTCTTGATGCTGTTGGTGGAAGATCCTAACTTACTGTCCTTCAGGTCAAGCTCCCGTCGCAGCATCTCATTCTCCCTCTGCATCTCCCTGAGCTGGGCCTGCATCTCCAGCAGCTCCCCACCACTGCCCCGCACTGCCTGCCTCAGCAGAGCAGAGGGCACCCCCTGGTGGTGGTGGGGGTGCAGCATGGAGAGGGAGCCCAGGTCACTGTAAGACAGAAGGTCAGCATGAGGCAGCCCCACAGAAGCAATATTGGGACTGCTGCCCATGGCTGTGACGCGGCCCCCATACATGGCCCGACTGGTGGCGCGACCCAGAGTCATAGTGCCTTTTGGGTAGGTGGCAGTGGAGCCCACGCCCTCGTGGTCACTCAGGTACATGGGCCCCGAAGTAGCATAGGCAGCGTTGAGGGACTGGATGTTCTCCATGGAGAGCGTCTTGCCCCCCGCACCACCCCCGCTCCCACTGTGTGCCCTTCGATGGCCCAGTCTGGGGGACCTTGGTAGGCGCGGGGACCGTACGGGGCTGCTCTCTACATGGCCTACAGCTCTGGCACTGCCGTACATGTCCTGTGATTCGGCGGTGTAGCCACCAGAGGGGTCCTTAACAGGGGCGAGCTATAATGAGACTGCTCTGACTCTTAGAACTGCACATGGGTGACTTATTTCATGTCTGAAAAGGTGGAGTAGATCAAAGTCAGATCTGAGGAAACAGGAGAGAAGCTTCTGTTAGATAAATAACCACTATTTGTATGTGTCACATGAAAGTCACAGCAAAACAAAGCATTTACTTTAAAAAAAAGCAACAAAAAAAAAAAAAAAAAAAAAAATTAAAAAAAAGAAGAAAAAAAGAAAAAAAAAAAAAAGCCTAAAAACCGACTGTTCAGCAGGACGGATACAGATCAGACCACACTGACTTAGATGAAAGAAGTGACGTGCCACACATTGAACAATGAAATGGAAACATAACACACACAGTGCTGAATTATTATTATTTAAAGATGAAATTTTCTTGGATTAAAGCTAAAAATAGTCTAATTCAAATAAAGAGATCACATGATTACAAAATCCAGGATTTGATTTTTCCATTTTGAGGCTTTTAAGAAGTAATGACTCATGATAAGAAACCATCCCTGAGTCTGAAGGTTTTATTACCATCAAATGTCAGGAAATAAAAAAGTTTGTTGTAACACTGAGCAGAGAAATCACACACCAGAAAATGCCCTAAAACTCTGAACTTTTGACTTTTAAAACTTCGTTTGGCAGAAAAAGTCAGGTTCACTCTGCAGTGGTTCCAGCACATGATGCCCACAGAGCAGTGTGTGAAGAGGAAACAGTTCTGCAGCACAATAATTCAGTGTATGAAACAACACACCAGTAATGACTGCAGAGGCTGGAGCAGAGGAGCGGCGGTTAGAACTTGTTGCCTCACAGCAGGACGGCGTGAAGCTTTTCATACACGTCGTCCTCATGTCTGTGAATCGCTGAAGAAAAACACCGCTCAGAGGAAGCCCACAGACAGGAGGTGAGGTCAATTGGAGGCTCTGAATCACCTGAGGCTGTCAGTGGCAGTCTGTCGCCTCTATGATTGACTACTGACTTCTCCTTCCTATCAGCCAGTTTAAGGCGGAATAGGCTCTGGCCTCCTGCAACCCTGCACAGCAGTAATGCCCAACAGGACTACGAGCCCCCCTGGGGGTATGTGGAAAGATTGCGGAGTAGTTCAAACAGAAAAAAAATCACACAAACAGCATCACAAATTGATGGTGTGTAAGATTGCTAAGAGATCTTACTGAGCTTGCCTTTAACTTTAAAAATCACATGCCTATCTCGGCAGCCCACTGCTCATGTAACTAAGTTTAACACAGGTTTGTCAATACCTGATAACATGCAGAGGAGATGGAACAGCCTAACTTTCAGTAAATAAATCTAAAAAGTAACGGGATAAAACTATGGAAGATTTTTTTAATGCACTGAATTCATTCAACAATAACATCTTAAAAGTGCTTTTTGTAATTACCCTCTACAGAATGTAACTAAAACTTTCACCAGCAGGGGGCAGCACTTTAAATGTCAGCACTTCCAAGTCTGAGGGCATGGTTCTCTGCTGGAAAACGGTGGTGTGCTCCCAAGCGAGCCAGTTCAAGTATCTTCAGTTCTTATTCATGAGTGATCGGAAGACGGTGATGCTGACCGTCCATCTTTGGTGCAGATTGGTGCAGCATCAGCAGAAATGTGGACATTGTACTGGACTGTTGTGGTGAAGAGAGAGCTGAGCTGAAAGGCAAAGCTTTTGTTTTACCAGTCTATCTGCGTCCAACCCTCACTTACAGTCATGAGATCTGGGTAACAACCAAAATAATAGGGTAGTGAATACAAGCAGCTGACATGAGTCTCCTCTGTAGGGATAGGGTGAGAAGCACAAGGAGCTCAGAGTAAAGCCACTGCTCCTCCTTATCAAATGGAGTCAGGTGAGGTGGCCTCTCTTTGGAGGTGTTCCAGGCATGCCCAAGTGGGAGCAGACTCCGGAATAGACTGAGAACCCATGGGCGAGATTATACATCTCTCCCGTGTTACTGGGAAGAAGGATTTCTGGAATACTCTGCTTATCTTGCTGCAACTTGACTTAAGATAAACAGAAGTGGATGGATGGATGGACAGACTGATGGATTGATTAATGGATGGATTGATGGATCGATTAATGGATCAATTAATAGATGGATAGATTAAGGGATGAATTAATGGATGGATGGATTGATAGATTGAATAAGGGATGGATTAATGGATGGGTGGATGGATTTTCAAATGTGTGCTGCCGTTTTTTAAAATTCTGATATTTCTTTTTTTAGCCCTTTGTGCTTTTGTAAACTCAAAAGGACATCATAAAATCAAAGTTTGATACAGATCTTGAATTTTGCCAAGACCTTTAGGAGGTCTGAGCTTCAAATGTAGCATCTGCTCTAAACTACACAAAATGTAGAGAAACTGTAAATTATAATTGCTGTTTCGTTACAAAAACTCTACAGTTCATACTCTACTTCATGCTTGACAAAAACATAGTTTTGAAAAGACATCTCAGGGTGGTTTTAGTCATTAAATAAGGAAACAAGAAATCCTAACTTCTTTTGGCAAACTTTAAAATGGTAAAGGGTGTGTTTTGATTGGGCTCATGGTTCCAGCTTTTTAGCGATGATCCAGGTGAATGTTTTCAGAATCTGACCTTTGTTAAGACCCCGAGTATCTTTGCATCAGGACATCCCCCAATCCAGCACACACTTCAAAAACTGACTGCTCACTAACTGTCTAATACATCCCAGACTTTCTCATGCATGTGGTTTTAATGTTTTGGTACATCAGTGTCAGTGTTGTGTTCAGGTGTCTGGGCACTTTTAACTGTGTAATGGAGCTGTAAATTTCTCCTCTTCAAATGCCAAAAAATGCCTGCATAACACAGCAGCCTCCATTATGGCTCCAGACGGCCCAATAGTTTTTCTCGGCTGTCACTTTGGTGCTTGGGAACCGGTTATTAAAGTCTTGTCTTCAGCATTTGGATCTCTTCTGTATGAATGACAAATAAACTTGAAGGCAAAAGCTTCATCTAAATGGAGGGGGAGTGTTGCACCCCCCGTGCACGTAATCGCTCCTCACTGAGAGTCAGACAATACGCCACAACACCAGGTGGAAATCTGCATTTAAATGGACTAATCCTCCTGACAGGAAGTCAATTTGGAAAAAAGCTTTGCAGTTGTTTTTGTGTGGCATTGTTCTTAGCAGGCAAGGACGAATCAAGCTTCTGACATCTGCATTAACCGAACAGGGTTTCTGTTTACAGTGCACATCTAAGGCAGAGTTTAAATGAGTTCTTGTGTGATAAAATACACAGTATTTTTCTGTGTTTGGAGTTGGGAAGAAAATGTCTTTGCAAAAGTTGAACTTTTTGAGTGGTGTCAGGCTTTCTTTCAGTAGCATTAAATAACCTACAGAGAGAGAGAGAGAGATGTAGTTCCCCATTTGTCCAGCAGATGCCACTCTCCCTGCATCCCTGGGTTTCCCTTTTCCTTCCTAACTATTCACACTTGTATCCCTTTGCATGAACATGCGATTCATTTGGGGCTAAAAGCTACACGTACGCAGCAAAATGAAGACATTGCTCAGTAAAGACGTCCTCTGAGCAACTTTTTTTCTTTGCAGCAGGTGAAAGGTCTGAGTAGTGGGAGGAATGATTCTCCACAGCAGCCCGGTGTACAAAATCATGTGCAGAAACCATCCAGAGAGAGACTGCAGGAAGGTTAAATACTGATATGTCACAGCAGGCAGATCGATTTGACAGGGCATTTCCTCTTTGGAGCCTAAATTGCCACCGCTCTCACTTGGCACAGCCATTGTCCTGATTCATTTGAGGGCTAATGACACACGTACCGCAGTGATTGCTGGTCTCTTTGCTTCATAAAAGAAAGTAATATCCGTTTATCTTCAATAACTGGCCAGAAATCAGATGTTGGCTCTCTTGAATGAGTGCCAATCACAGGATGAAGGCTGACAGACCTCCACTGTAATATGAAATCAGACATCATGTAGGTGACAGCTGGTTGGTCACTGTAGTCTGCATCAGCAAAAAGGTGCAGGAGAAGCTGCACCACAGCTCTGCAGCTGATGTGCTTTATAGTTATTACTGTCATCATGATAGTCCTTCAGAGTAATATCAGAGCAAAATTTCATTACAATACCTACTGGCTAAACAGCAAAAAAGAAGTGAGGTGATACTGCACAGCTTTACTGTCTAATTTGGCAAATCAGGACGATAAGCAGCTGTCAGTGAGACACTGTAAAGGTCAGATTAATCCGAAGAGTGTTGTTTGAGCACATCCTTAGAAATTAACGCACTTAGTCCAGAGTCAGGGCTGATTTGGCCCTGATGGTTACTGTCTTTTTGAAAAACCTCATAAATGCAGTGCTGACATTTAAAGGTGGACCTATATCACAAGTCCGTATTATGAAGAAGGATTTAGCTCTTATCGAGGTAACCTTTGGTTTCTTACCAGGGTTCATCACCACGGTAACTTATGCTGCATGCCTAGTCTGCTCTGGAGGAAGTTGTGTTCGAGACAGATCAACATGTACAAAACACAGTGAGAGAATGTTCGCCTTCAAAGTAAAAGTTATGCCTTTTGAAATGTGTTGGTTGCAGCAGTAAGGCACAACTTTTGTGAGTTTAACTACAGCTCAGAGTAAATGTGTTTGTAGACAAGTCAACATCTTCAATGCAAACCAAGGATGACCAAGGTAGTGTGCTAGCGCCCAGAGCAATCACGAGGAGGTTTTTGGTGCAGCACCTTCTTTGTGACCAAGTTCACCCGGCGGCATCCATCAGCCTCCAGCAACCTCTCACCTACCAGTCAGGGAATACACATTTTTCTGGTTGTCAGACAGTCACCGACTGGTCTCTAGGCCTCTGTGACTGAGGCCTAAGCCCACTTAGATTGTTCTCTCAGACTGTTTGACACTGCAGAGGTTAAGGCTAACAAGAAATAAAAGTTTAAAGAACGTATCTGACAACATCTTAACAGACCCATTGGTAAAACACACTGCCCTCTGGTGGTGAGAAGTTTAGTTGAACTCTGCAGAGGTCGTTACAAAAAGTACCTTTAAATACGGCAGTTTTTAATATTAGGACAGAGCTTACATTCCTTTCCTCTCACACACAAACTCGTGTTGTTTTGGCCTGTATTGTCTGTTTAACCTCTTGTGATTTTTCTTATATCAAAGCTTCCAGTGTTATTTTCGTTGATGAATAATTTTTGCCATAGTTTTCATCAACTACCTTTTTTTTCTGACGAAAACAAGATGATAACTAAATAAAAACTAATGTGCGAGGACAAAAACTATGATGAAATGTATTCACACTTTCGTCAACGAATAAAAACTAGATGAAAATGTTCTGGAGAGATGAGATGGTAAGTAGAAGTAATTAAGTCGTGTAGAGAGGCGGGACGAGTTTGGAAGTGATCCAATCAGAAATAACCTCCGTGTGCAGTAAAGTTAGACGCGCACAATTTGATCTGCCCCCGACAAACAGACTGGGTGGGGGGAACTCCCATGCTCCCTCTTTCTCATGAAAACGCGACAAAATGTCAACGAAGAAGAAGAGAAGAGCAGACATATGGACACATTTCACATTTGATGTGAAGGAAAATAAGACGCTTTGTGAGCGACTCTCACCGGTAATAACACGACAAACTTTTACACTTTAGATTTTAGTCACTGAATCAACTTTAGATTTAGTCAGCGATAATCTTCTGATATTTACTCAACTAAAACTAAATCAACACTTGCTGTCAAAATGAACACTATTCTCTACCTATTCTGTTCTCTTTGATGTGAAGGTGCCAGACTGGGAAGTTCCATCAACATGTTACTGCTTACTGGAGTTTTTGATGTAAGGGTCAGGGTAAGACTCTGAAGAGTCTTGATGGTTTCACACTTCTTACTGCACCCACTGTGTACCTGTGAACATTTATAGCTCTAGAAATGCACCCTGATCTTTGCCCTGTCTACAGAGAAGTCCTAGGACTTGATATCTTGGTTTGTGTCCTCACATGTAATCTGAATTGTAGGATCTTGGTGTGTGTCTTTCTAAAGTGTGTCCAAATATTTCAGTTTGTTGTAGACAGATCTCAAGGACAATTAAAGAGTCTCTTTTTTAAAGGACAGATGGTTATTTGGTGCTGATTGGTTGGAACATGTTTTTATTTATTTAAAATGCCTCAACATTTCTTTTTAAATTAGGCTGAGTGTTGGAGCAAGATGATTAAGTTGAGGATCACACAGCACCGAATCAGTCACAAAACAAACTCTAATAGACTGATTCATATTTTGCCCTATTGTGTGTAATGTAATTCCATTACAGGCCAGTTTGATAGTCACAGCCTCTCGCCATGTGCCAGACACACTCGGTTCTCTTTCAGTACAGATTCAAGCGCCATGTAATCTGATGGATTTTCCTACATTTAAAAGTTTTCTGCTACATCTCTCTTTAAAACTTTCTTCCAAACTACCTCTGCGGAATCCAGAGTCTGTAGGAAAATTGGAGTCATTCTGTCCAGGAGAGTGAACAGATATAATATTTCAGGAGAAGCTGTTCTCTCTGTATACAGCCCTCAAGATGAATAAATATTGCATTTTTAAAAATCTCAGCACCGAACAGTTAGAATGCAGCCATGTCCTGGTGTTCATCACAACTGCACTTTGAATATTTCATGGTCATGTCATGTCCAAAAGGCATTTGAACTGATGCTGTGGTATTCATTTATCTTTTGGAGCAAAAGTGCATCCAAGAAAATGCTGATTTTAAAATGCCAACCCCTCCACCGATGTATCGGCAGCACTGAAGCTCACTAATGAAGATCGACTTTATTTTAATCGTTTTTTTTAGAGGCGTCATGTGTCACAGCAAAATCAAAAACTCTTTGCCTCACCTTCCTGCCCCCCACATGTATAATAGTTTACAAACCATACCATTTGTCAGATTAAATATTTGATGTTGCTGCTGTGGTTTGTATTTTTATTTCCATGTGAGATTTCAATGATTTGCAAATCACATTCTGTGTTTACTTACTGCACATTTAATGCTAAAACAGGAAGTATAACCTCCTAACTTCTGCAATAAATAAAGTATATCTTATCTTATATGTACTACATCATATATATTTGAATAGTCTGGAGGTTTAAAGCCTGTTAGGGTATGCTGGTGAGGACTCAAATGCTGGACAGTTGAGGTAGAATAAGTGAACAAAAAATTGAGTTTTAATGCTGAAATAAGGCCAGAAATCCAAATTCAGGAGGTGCAAGGAGAGAACAGAAAGCAGGGGGAGCACAACAAAAATACACAATTCTGTTCTCGACAAAGAAGAATGCAGTACTACACTCGGTGGCCACTACATTAGGTACAATGGCAGTAACTCAGTGCACATAACTTTAGGCATGTAGACGTGGTCAAGACGACCTGTTGAAGTTCAAACTGAGCATCAGAATGGAGAAGAAAGGTGACTGAAGTGACTTTGGACGTGGCATGTTGTTCTGAGTATTTGAGAAACTGCTGATCTGCTGGGATTCTCACGCACAACCATCTCTAGAGTTTGCAGAGAGGAAATATCCAGTCAACAGCAGTTCTTTGGCTGAAAATGCCTTGTTGATGTCAGAGGTCAGAGGAGAATGGAAGGACTACTTTGAGCTGGAAGGAAGGCAACAGGAACTCAAATAACCACTTGTTACAACCAAAGTATGCAGAGGAGCATCTCTGAATGCACAACATGTTAAGCCTTGAAGCAGTGTTGTGGAACACACGCCTTTCCTGTCAGCTAAGAACAGGAAACTGAGGCTACAATTCACACAGACTCACCAAACCTGGAAACAGAAGTCTGGAAAAATGTTGCCTGGTCCGATAATTTCTAGGATAATTGGTAGGATCAGAATTTGGTGTAAACAACATAAAAGCATGAATCCATCCTGCCGTGTTCAGGCTGGTATTGGTGGTGTGATGGTGTGGGGGAGATTTTCTTGGCACACTTTGGGTCTCTTAGTACCAACTGAGCATCATTTAAACACCACAGCCTACCTGAGTACTGTTGCTGTCCTCCACAGTCACGAAATGTCAGTCCAACAGAGCACCTTTGGGATGTGGTGGAACAGGAGATTCTCATCATGGATGCAGCCAATAAATCTGCAGCAGCTGTGAGATGTTATCAAGTCAATATGGACCAAAATCTCAGAGGAATGTTTGCAGCACTTTCATGAATCTGTGCCATGAAGAACTGAAGTAGGTCAGAAGACAAAAGGGGGTCCAACCCAGAAGTAGCAAGGTGACTAATTATATACATACATACATATACTGTATATGTATATATGCACGTATATGTATATATGCGCACACACACACACACAAAAGAAAATGTCCAGGTTAACATCTATGTCATTGCCAAATAAAAATTGAAATAAAAATTTTAAGTCTCCCATTCTGTTTTTTTTCTTTAAATATTAAACTTATAAAGGATACTTTATAAGTTGTCATTGTCATACGAAACAATTTCATTACAATTCTTGCTGGTTTTGGAAATAACTGATCTTTAGTCCTCTCATGAAATGTATTGCTTCTTTTATCAGTACAACAGTTTTAAGCTGTGCCAACGCGATAAATCAGCCTTTTAGCGCGATAAATTTTCATGAGGTAACATAATGTGCTGCTGGAACACGGGAGTGATGGTCACTGAAAATGGGACTTTGTATGCCATGAATGACTTCTGGTTAATGATTCAGATTCATCCTTAATTAAAATGTTATATCAGATTTAAAAAAAAAATGCTTTTCTTGAAAAACAAGGATATTTCTAAGTGACCCCAAACATCAGACTGTGAGTTATTATTAATGAAGGTCAAACTACGAGAATGAAGTTAAACCTGAAATAAACCTCGTCATAGACAGCAGTGTTTTTACCATCTTGGGCACAAGTGCAGACTCCTTTGTATCCTTTTAAAACGTCCTGATAAAAGGTTCAATCACTTGAGCAGTAGTGTGTCCTTCTCTGGTACTCTGACTTGAAATAGTCAGGGTACTCATGCTTTTATTTCAGAAAATGATTTAAAAATGAAAGAATTCCAGTGTGGACTCACAGGAGACATGAAAGCAGAAAATATGTTGCTAACATGAGAGTTCAGAAATCAGAATTAACATAAACTCGCAACAGTTTTAAAGAGGTTTACACAGAAAGTATCCATTAAAATTAAAGTTGTCATAGCACAAAGGCCTCACTTCTGTCTGATCTTCCTTTTTGTTGCTTTTCCTTCAGTAAACTACAAAGAGCATGGTCAAGCTGAAGAGCAGAAGGAGGACATCAAGGTTGTTGGAGGGCTTTTTTTTAATCATTTGGGGCCTGAACTTGGAGGAGTCAGGGGAGAAGAGAGGAGATAAAAGCGGCTGAAGTCTGAGGGCTGTGTAGAAGTGGATAAGATGGAGTCCAGGAGGACATATCAAGGAGGCAGCCAGAGATGTGGGGGGTGATAGGAGTTTGGAGGAGGGATGGATCCACTCCCCTCACGGCTGAGAGCAATCAGAGATGGTAGGAAAAGAGACAAGCCAGAGCCTATCTGTCATATTCTCTTCATCAGTGCCGCTTTCATCTTTGTCAAGATTATCTCTCTTTAAAAAGCCATAGATAATGCCAACGTGGGCCGCTATAGAAACAAGATAAGCAGAGATTTACCATCGTTTTGAATCTTAATGTGACCCCTAATGTGATGTGCTAGCAGCCCTGAAAAGAAAGTAATACTATTAATTTAAACCCAATGATAAATCAAATCTAATGATACTGTAGCTGCTCATGTTTTGAGTTATTATTTCTAACATGTTTAATTAACCTCCACAGCCTGTGCAGAATAGCCAAGGTAATATCCTTGGCAGAGGGAAGGCATTTGCATGAGGATGTTAATGTGTCTGGCTGGTGATCATAGATGGGGCGGGGGCGGTTTTTGAGTCTCTCCAGGAGGTAGGGTGTGAGCCCCGCTCGGCTGGCAAATGTACACATTTATGACATAGAGCGGCAGATGGTCAAGCTGACCTTAGTGAGCTCTTCCAAAAACTAAAGCTGTGTTTCCCAAACAAAGGGCGTTATGGGATGCCACATTTTGACAGTACCCAAGCCAGATAGGATTATTTGCCACAAAAATAATCATCTGACACCGATGTGATGCAGTGAAAACATTAAAGGATAGATGTAAAAACACAATGCGTAGTTTATGTGAAGAAACATCAGCAGGTACAATAAAGACAAATTTGGAGGAGGAGCTGGGAACAAAATAACTGAACCTTCAGACCCATCAACAGCCTCAGATAAGAACTGGTTCATCATCAGGACAAAACACCCAAACACAAACTGAATAATGCTGTGTATGTACAATGGAGTGAGGAGTGCTCGGACCTTTACGTAGGAGAGAAAAAACAACCACTCCACAGATGCATGGCACAGGAGGAGAGCCAGCTCTTCACCTAAAGGAGAAGGAACTCTCTTTGGAGGACAGAAGGCAGATGTTTGAGAGAGGAGGCCAACTGTGTCCTCCGTGAACAACCATCATTGAACAGAAGTCGTGGATTACGACATCAGCTATCAGCAACCTGTAACGCAGTCTTCCCAGGGGATTCAATGCCCACTCACACCTTCACCCATGTGACACCTTCACACCATGGTCCCTGTGACGGTAATGATGCCTTGGCTAAACATGACTGAGTCTGCAGCTGAAAGAATAAAAACCGAACTGTAATCCATCAGATTGTCCCATGACTTAATGACGGAGCTGTGATCCTGAGACATCTATTAACTAAGGCCTCAGTCACACCGGCCTAGGAATGGTCAGTGACCTGCTAGGGAAAAATGTATATTCCCCGACTGGTTGGAGAGTGGCTGCTGAAGATAGTTTGCATCAAAAACGCAGAGTTGTCTGCACACAGTCACCACTTTACTCTCAGAGCTGTAATGATACTGATGCAAACTGGAAGCAGAGACAGTTCACCTTCAGAGTAAAAGCTGTACCTTACCACTGCAAGTCTTTAGAGCTTGAAAAAAAGAAGGCAACTGGACTTCTTTAGGTTTGTAAAAACGTTGCCTTCTTTTTTCAAGCTCTGAAGTCTTCACGACCTGGATGACTGAGAACCTACACCGACATCTCACCACTGCAACCAACACATTTCAAAAGGCACCACTTTTACTTTGAAGGCGAACAGTCTCTAGTTTGTGTCGCACATTTCAGTGTTTCACTACCACTTGGCAAGTAGTTTGCAAGTGTTTGCTGACATGTCTGCATCCTCCATACCAACTACTGGCGACTGCGGCAACTCACCAGTGACCAAAGCAATCAGAAGGAGGTTTTTGGTGCAGCACCGTATACCTCCTTGCAACCAAGTTCATGTTAGTGACTGCCAAGCAACCACTTGCAACCCCATTTTTCCTTCATGACCAGTAGTTGCCAGATGGTTGCTAACTGGTTTCTAGGCCTGTGTGAATGAGGCCTTACACAGTCAGCATTTTTGCCAGCTTTGAAAGACATCCTGTGTTTGCTTCTCCTTTTTTTCCCCCTCCACATCAAAAGTGGTTCATAACATTAAGTCACTTGTAAAACCTTGAAGAATTTATTAAACTCTCTGTGACTTACAAAACATGAAGTGCATCATTGGTATTGGTGGGGTAACCAGTAAAGAGAAAACCAAAAAGTTGAATCTGTTCATCTGGACGTGGCGTTTTTTAGTTTCTCCCACTAAAAAACGCCACGTCCAGATGAACAGATTCAACTTTTTGGGATTCTTTTACCTGGATTATTGAGCATGCATCAAGAGTAAAGAGAAAACCACCCTCACTAACAGGCTGATCAAGAACCTGCTCAGCTGCTGTATGGTACATCAGAATCACTTCTTTAAGCCCCAAGATCAGATTAAAGGTGGTGAAGATGGCTTTTAGCACTATGGTGTCATCACTGCTCTGGACATGGCAGCCATGGTTGGAGAACCCGGTAAGTCTGAGAAGTGTCATGGCGTTAATAACACCTCTTTTTGATGATGGAAAGTTTCCATCAAAAGCACACTTACCGGACTCGATTTCAGAATCACTCTTAATGAAGTTCTACATAAGGAATTTCAGTCACTTTACCACAACCTCGAATACAGTCAGGAACACACAGACACACTTGAAAGAGAAAACAACACTCCAGTGCAAGCAGAATTATTAGAGGAAAGATTATCATGTTTTTTTTTCCAGGTCACAGATCAATGTCTGTGAGGCCAAACAAACAAAACTTCTGATTTAATAATCGTGGAGCTGAAAGAAGTTTTATTACCTCCAGCATTTAGCAGACATGCCACAAGATTCCAGATTGAAAAGAAGCATATAGAGAATAAAACAGAACCAAGAATAGACCCCTGGGGAACACCACATGAGAAGGAGGCTCAGGATAAGGAGAGTTCTCATTTTACAATGGAAAAGGATCTGTCTGATAAGCTGGAGCTAAACCAGGTGAGAGATGTGTCCTTTATTGAGTTGGTTTAGGGGTAAAGGGAGCAACATAACACTAGATGGAGAAACATGAGGAGACTCTTTGGGTCAGTTTGAAATGATTTATTGACAGGATGTTAAAAAGGAAGCATAAGTTTACTGCAAGGAGAGCCAAGGCCAGCATAACAACAAAACAGCCCTAACCTGAACAAACCTCATCAACTAATTTAGTCAAAAGAAAAGTTACAATCCTACACCTCTACTCCCTAACAAACCAAGGAAAAACATGAGAAAAAGGTGGGTATCAAAAGAAGAGAAGATCTGCCCTACAAGCTTCCTTTGGCAATGTAACACAAAACACTGTGTGTAATTTCAGATTAGTTTGCAGAGTTTGGGAAACTTTAGCAGTGCTAGCAGCAGTAGCCTTGGTTTCTTCCAAGTTTTTGAGGATGTATTTGAGAAAAGATGGATTTTGAAAATGATAAATACATCATTAAAATCGCCTGTTATTGGAAAAGTAGTTTGTACCATGGAATTAGTATGAATCAAAGAGGATTCACATGTGCTAGTGTGTGAATGTATCGATAAGGAAACAATTGTACTTAATGTGTACAAATATGTGCCGTGTCCGACCTAGTTGATACAGTTCCTACAAATGTATATTTATGTTTCTGTGGGTTTTTTTATATGTTTGAATTAAATCTTTGGTTCAGTCTTTTCCTTGCGTTTTTTTTGGTTACAGTAGTCTGGTGATAGACAAAAATAAGATGTTAGTGTTTTATAAAAAATCAAATCCTGCGATGTGTTTGCCCATTTCTTAGTGATAAGTAACCAAAAACATCAAATTACATTACAAATTATACCAAATTACATTTAACAAACAGAGAGTGCAGTTGCAGGTTTTAGTGAGTTTTTTCTTTATTAATAATTTATGTATAACTCTGTGACCCTGTAACGACTTAATCTGAGGTGTTTTCACCCTCATCACAGTGTATTTGCTTCATTTTGCATGCAGATGTAGAGGTCTGTACTGCACTAATATATAATCTACTTCATTGATCTTACATTATGCTGGTAAGTGCCTCCGTTTGAAGTACAGCATATCATGGAAAAGCACTTAAAAGTCTGAAGATGTGCTGCTCATGAACTGGGTCGTAACAGGTTGAATGTTAATTAGCAGCGTTTTTCAGCAGTGAAGGGGTCTGGCAATCAGCGCTTTCATACAGCTAACAAAGCTCCAATTACGCTGAATTATCTGTCCAAACTGTGTCATTACCTTCAGATTTTATGAGTCTCTATTCAAGACCACCCCATGAGCTGAAAACATTGACCAGTACTTGAACCCGTCTGACGTTTGGGTGTTTGAAGTGTTCTCTGGTATCTGACACACAGATAAATTCTGGAGGTTGTGAGTTTGATACTGTGATCTCTACAAACCTCTTCCTCCCTTCACCCCCAACCAGTCACGCTAGATGGCTGCCCCTCCCTGAGCCTGGTTCTGCTGGAGGTTTCTTCCTGTTAAAATTGAGTTTTTCCTTCCCACTGTTGCCAAGTGCTTGCTCATAGGGGGTCATCTGATTGTTGGGGTTTTCTGTATTATTGTAGGGTCTTTACCTTACAATATAAAGTGCCTTGAGGTGTTGTGATTTGTGCTACCCCTCAGCCTCCTAGTAGATACACCTATGGTATAAATTTGAAAATCCTAGATGACTTCCTTCTTGAGTTATTG
Source organism: Heterochromis multidens (assembly GCA_015108495.1). Lineage (NCBI taxonomy): Eukaryota > Metazoa > Chordata > Actinopteri > Cichliformes > Cichlidae > Heterochromis > Heterochromis multidens. Next base: position 35,483 of record VUQS01068577.1, read on the forward strand.
GATTCATAAGATTTTCAGAAAACTTGACCTCTGACCTTTACCTTGAGGCTGAGGTCACTGATATTCATGTCCAAGATTTTTAGGAGATGCACCTGTGGTATCAATTTGAAAATCCTAACTCGTTCAAGTTATGGTGTTTGCAAACTTGGTGACAATACCACATTAGCCTTTTATGGCTGAGGGGTAAAAAACGAATTGAACTGAATTGAACTGAATTGAAAAACCACAGATAGCGAAGCCAACCTTTCTACATTACAAACACATCTTCTTATGAATATGCAGAATCTGTAGCAAGGGACAAAAGTTTTGGTACCAGAAGATTAGCTTTCTGGTTTCCATCTGTAGTCTAGTAGTTCTACACTCTGAAAATAATGTACTGTATTTTTTGGGTTTTGGGTTGCGCCCTCTATCAGTGCTTTTCACATTTTTCTGCACACCAAAGGACAAGCTGGAATATCAAGCCACACCTG
>VUQS01068578.1:0-13758 GCA_015108495.1 Heterochromis multidens
GAGAACACCATGAATGAGCTGCTGGGCTGGTACGGTTATGACAAGGTGGAGCTGAGAGACTCTGATAGCCTGGAAATAGGGGAGACACCACAGCACATCTCTGTCCTCAAAGGTATACAACTTTAGTGGTGTTTTTGTAGTTTGAAGGTAGTGTAAATATGATCAGATCATGAAACGTGTCAAAGGCATGTTGTTTGTGTGTTAACTAAACTTTTATTATGGAGCCATTAGCAGATTTCTGCATTTTAGTTTTTGTCCTTGCTGGTTTGAAGATGGTGTAGCTCATGCATCTTACCAATATAGCCTGAATTTAAAAGATGGATGTAATCTCTGGTTTCTGAGGTCTCATTCTGAATCCTCTAATTTAGCTTTATTTCCATTGCCATCCTGGTTTTCTGGAGTTGGAAGTGACTATATTTGGATGTGTGAGGGTGGAGTGTTGAGTTGTCAGCTAACACTACCAAACTTGTTTAGTAAGCTGCATCCATTTGCTATACTAGTGACTGTACTGTGCATTGAAAGACCCAGATAACCTGCTATTTAATGCTAAGTAATATACATGGGCTGTTAGTATAATTAACCACACAGTAAGTAATATTATTTGTCAGAAATTGTATTAAAATGGCTCCAAATGGCATCAGGGTTGAGAGGTCCAGTTCAGTGAGGCGAGCAGACAGCTAGTGGCTTCACCTGTCACTCAAGCTGGCTACGGCCCTAACTTTAGGCCGACATAAAGTTGGACCAGGCTGTAAACATGTTTCTTTCTGCTTTAAAATCAGAAATTTTAGCATGCCATTCAATTGGGATTAACTCGGTGTTTGGAGCCAGCCTCAAGTGGCCACTAGAGGAACTGCAATTTTTGACACTTCCCCTTTGGGAAGGTTGCCACTCTGTTAGCTTATCTACAAGATGCTTAAACTCTTTTGAAGTCTTCTGGAGATCTACTTGACAAATCTTTTGTGCTCCATCAGCTTTTAATCTGCTACATGTGCTCAGAGCTGGATAACTTTGTGAACTTTTAACTGTTGTTTGGTGCTGTGTAGGTTGTGCACTTTAGGTTTACTGGAGCTTGTTCTGCTTGCTGCAGCCTGAATGAGAGAAGCAACACTGAACCAAACATTAGAGTTGTATATGTACAGCCAAAGCAATGAGCTGAATGATGCTACAGGAGATTAAGCTGAGGAGGAACTGGACAGTCAGTTGCTTGGTTGTTGGTTGTAATTTTTAAATGTAAAATTACTGATTAATGCCGCTTTAACTTTCTTTAGTTGTTATTGAGGAATACCTAAAATTTAAGAGATGTCTGCCTTTTAACTACCTTAAAATCCAGACATTTTTTAGTATTTTTGCTTCTACTTTGGTGAAAACTATCGAGTGATAATTTAGGAATATCTTAGGCTTTTACATTCAGAGTATTTGCAGCAAGTGCTGCTCATTAGTTGGTCAGTAAATGCTTTATTTTACTTAACTTTTCCCATCTAGAAAACTCGTTGCCAAAAATCCCAGCTTCAACAGAGAACAGTGAAGGCTCTCCGGATCGAGCCAACAGCTCTCAGTCCTTGCCAGCCTCCAGGAACGGACTCACAGAGACCTCCACCACGCCGTCCACCTCCACGCCCAGCACCAAGGAGCATGGCAACCTGCCCATCATAGTCCCCATGATCCCCCCGCCACTGATCAAGCCCCCTGCAGGTACAGAGCACAGATGCCATTTTGGAGAGATTAATGTAGCAGATGAATTGAAAAGTAATTTAGACTTATGCATGTCCTTGATTTTTAAAGAGCAGTAAAACGTGATGCCTTGTAGAAAAAAACTGTTTAAAAATTGGCACACCAGCCCACATCAGAGCCTGTGTAGAAAGTTACAACTGTTTTCTGCTTTTATGTTACGAGGAAGGTTATATATTACATTTGCAAAAAGATCAAGGTCATTTTCAGCACATCACTGATTGCTAATATATTCACCAAAATGCTTGAATGCAAACACACACACATGCACACAGAACAGTTGTTTCTCCAGTTTCTCCAGTCAGAAAGAAGAAATGTCATAGACTTAAACCGCAGCTGCTCTCCAGACAGACTAGATTGCACTGAAGATACCGAAATGCTGATTTTCCAGCACTTAGCATGAAAACTCAGGGTTTATGCAATTTTGAAAGTTTCAGTTTTTGCAATGGCCTGAAAGCCTCCATATCAGAGCAGAGGCAGGCGACTAATGAGCTAGCTACCTGCTGTACACCTTGTTTTTCTCCACCTGCCCAAGTGTCAATATTACCCCATCAAGTCTCTGAGGAAATGTCCACGTTCCTTGGCCAGACAGAGGGCTTCATTATCCCTTGCGTCTGCTGTGGACAGGAGGCTGGTACGCCCCGGCGGAGGGAGCGAGCCTCCTTGGCATCGCCCAAGAGGAGTCCCCGCTGGCCCTGCCTAGGCGGGGAAACAGATGGTGCGGTCCCACTTAAAGCCCACCAGCACCAACTAACCACCCGGACAACACCTCCCTCAACTCCCCCACCCTCCACCTCCACACATACACTGAATTATTCATGTGCCCCCGCAAAATCCAACAAAGGACCTTTTGAGGTTCAGGTACGGCGAATGACAGTGGCATTTAGTACGGAGGCTGCATAATTACCACCATGTTTTTTTTTCCTGCTCATGCAGATGTGAGTGTTTTCAGATGAGCTTGTTAGGATGTGCCAGGATGTGGGAAGGCAAAAACAACTCCACCTCAAGATGTCTCTTTGTGTGAAAATGTTGAGATACTGTGAAAGATGTTGTGATTTTATATTGGCCTTCGATCCTGATCATTATGCTGTGGTGCATGAAATTTTTTCAAGCAACGTACAAACCCTGATCCACCCACTCAGTCAGCTCAGAATTAAGATATTTTGTCCTTTTTCTCTTATCACTGCAGTGGGCAGCAATCCAGATAGACACAAAAAGGCAGAGAGAGTATAGGAATGAGAGCAGAGGGGAAGCTAAGACATAAAATATGCATGTTGGGTCTGCTATGCTGTCTTTAGGGCCCCAGGGAGTTATTCCTTTAATTGTGAGTTAGTCTTTACTTAAAATCTGATGGCCCTGTAGATCCATTAAGCTCCACAAGAGGTGAAAAGCCTGGCCAGCGTGCGATAGGGAGGTGAACAGAGGTGAAAGACTAATGGGCCTGCGTTTTTTCGCCCTCACACCCGCGTATAGTCATAATGTGATAATTGGGAGATACTGGAGGGAATCTCGGAGGATCTCTCTCATTTCAGCAGCAGCGGCACTAAAAGCCCGCAGCTCATCATCAGCAGTCACAGTTTACCGCAGAAGAGGCATTTCACTGTCACTGAGGGTCTGTTAAAATAATTTGTTGACCACACAGCAGCACGGCAGCTGCACGCAATACAATTACATTCACGGTTAAACAAGGGAATAAATTTGTTTTTGTTGTAAACATGATTTTTTGAGAATTAAAAGGGGAGTGTGAGGGGGTCAGCTGCAGCTTTACTGTTTGCTTTTCCTTATTTTCTGCAATATATACAGTAACAATGCTCGGTGCTCATATTAAACGTGGCCAAAGTGCATATATACAAATAATTCTGTGAGCCAAAAGCTTAGGCTTCAGACTGCTCTTGACCCTCCATTTAAGACAGGTTTTTTTGCTATGCTTGCGTCTAATTGATGTCATAGGGAGGTGATATCTCTAATATGATCATCTGAACTGTGAACACTATAGCTCCACTCACCAGCACTTGAAACCCTCAGTTTTCGAGGGGCAGCCAATCAGCAGAAAGTTGGCCCAATGGGAAAGGAACTAAATCAGCTTGCTTCAGCCAGAGAATGAACTACGGTGCTGCTCCAAGGACCTGTATAAGATAAACGAGTACTATTTTGAACTATGAATTATGCAAAGCTACTCCAGTAGAGTCCAAGAATAACAATACCCAGAAATTACCATAACTGGTTCCCTTTAAGAGACAGATGAGCTCAGGATATATTTTTTTTATCTTAGACTAAGCAGAAATAAAGATCACAAACTCTCACTGTAGCTTATTGCTCCACCAGAAAAGTCATAAATTGTGCTAGGGCAATAAACTGTGACCTAAATCCACACACTTGCATGTATTTACTTAAAATAATGCTTTATTTCTATTTATGAGTTAGTCCTAGAGCAGAAATGTTCATTAAATGCTTATGAACCCTCACTAATAAAAATGCCACATGCTACTGTAATTACCAGTATCCACCATGTTAATTCTGCCTGTTATTTTTTCTTTTATTCTTTTTTAAGATTTTCAGGGAGAGATTTATCCCCCTCTGGTCTACATGTCCCTACCTCTGCTAAATAATTTTTTCCCCCAGCGGGGATTAAAAAAACACCCTCTCCCTCCTCCTGATTTTTTAGCACTACATCTTGAAACAGTCTACAGTGTAAACAATCACAAAATTAGAAAGTGACTTTCACTTTTAGCACAGCAGAGATGACACTGCGTAGGGGCGATGATCCGGATCCTGTTCTGTTTGAACTTTTCATTATGCCATTATACAACTGTTTTTTCAACATGAGAACTACCACTAACTTAATAAAAGATAAATTCAATTCAATTCAGTTTCATGTTGCCTCAAGGCACTTTATATTGTAAGGTAAAGACCTTACAAGTTATAGAGAAAACTCCAACAGTCAGACAATCCCCTATGAGCAAGCAGTGGTGACAGTGGGAAGGAAAAACTCCTTTTTAACAGGAAGAACCAGGCTCAGGGAGGCGCAGCCATCTGCCGCGACCGGTTAAGGATGAGGGGAAAGAGAAGAGAGCAAAATGAAAAGGACTCAGAGCATCAAATTTTACAAGAGACTCAAAAATCCTATAAATTTTCCTACTGGATGTCAAACACATGCCTGATCATCTACATCAGAATTCTCTACAAAGGTGAGGTCTGCAGCTTCGTATTTCAACTTGTTGAATTGCAGTTATGCATCGGAGCTGCTGTTTGTGACATCCTGCAGTTACAAAATCTTGTTATGAAGTGCGTCTCTGAAGAAATGTTACGTGCACAGTTTATTGGCTTTGCAATTGGTTGTGCAGCTGCTGTTATGGGCCAATAGTGAGGAGCAGCCACACTCCTGTGTGAAAAGATCATATGCCCTAGTCTGACCATCATTAATAACATCGCTCGAAGTTAGCTCCTGTGGTCCTTGATGCTGTAAGACACATTACAGAGCCGAGTCATTTTCACATATTTATTGACTCTTAAACTCCAAAAGTCTGCTGCTGATCTCAGTAAATGGAAAAGAATGCCCCCTCCACTGTTTGGTGATTTAATGATGTGGGTAAAAGACGGTGATGTGCTGCAGATGGTGCTCTGCAAGAAACACAGAAACAAATCCAACATCAAAGCAGATTGCTTTCTTAGGAGTCTACCGTAGTGTAATATTTATTAATTCTTTCTTTAAACTGACAGCATTTTGTGCTGTTGCAAACTAGGAATATTGGCTATATTATTGTCAGTTAAAGAAAAAATACATTACAATAAACACTGTGGTTATATTTTTGAGGGCTGAACTCCATTAGTTACAGTTCATAAATGTTACATTGCCAGCAGTAATAAATAATAAATATTCTAAAAGGCTTCAGAGTATATAGGACCACTCTGGTTCCTGAATTATTTTTGTTGTTTCCTATTCACTATTTTACATTCTTTTTTTTAATGCAGGATCCACACTAATGTATTTTCATTTTATAATCTTGTCTCTCGGTCTATGACAGTCTATCTCAACTGTCATAAGGCAAGAGGAAAGGTACAAGGACAGGTCACCAATCTGTTACAGGGCCAACACATACAGACAGAGCACCATTTACACCTACAGTCAATTCAGAATCCCAAATTAACCTAACCCCATGCATGCTTATTTGGACTGTGGGAGGAGTACCTGGAGAGAACCCACGCAGACACAGCCCCAAGCCGGATTCGAACCCATGACCTTTCTGCTAATTAGGGTTAGGTAACAGAAACCTAAACCACACACCAAAATTAAAGCTCAAAGTCCCATTAAAAACTTGACTCGAATTATCATCAGTGAGTCCTGGTAGACACCGATCAGCTAAGTGAGCACAGCTGAGTGACACTCCGATGGACGTATCGGGGACAAATCGGGGTCCAGTATCCTGCCCAAGGATACAAGACATGCACATTGGAATAGCTGGGGAATCAATCCACAGACCTTCCGATTGATAGAAGACCCACACTTCCTGTGCTGTTTGCACAATGGTACAATCCATTACACCGACTATGTACTAGAGAGCTGGCAGGTTAAAGACCAGGGGTTGTCAATTTCAAATGTGTTAGACATTTGCATTCTCACATACACCTTCTGTGGGGTAGGTCCGGCTTAGGTGTTTTCCCTTAGATGTAGATGTAATTTCCACCCAGTTATGCACACAGTTACTAGAGGTCACATAGCTCTAAAACAAAACCGTAAGTCATAATAACAGGTCAGAAAATGGGTCATATGAGAGGGACGTGACTAATCAGAGAGGGACTCATCTAGGCATCTAATGTGGGTGTCTGCATCATTACTTCCAAAAGTCCCAGAAGTCCCCATTTCTTCCTGTTTAGATTTCAAACGCTACAAGTTTTAAAATGAAAACATATTTGTGTGGATATGGCCTAAGTGTGCCCATTTATTTACCAGTTAACAGACATCCTATAGCTCCAGTCTTAGCAAAAACACCATAACCTTAGTCTTGTTGTGAGCCTGTAATGTGAATATATGTTTATCACAGTGACTGTCCTTGTGGGCTAAATTTGTTTATGTATTCAGTTTTTTCCCCTCATGTTTTTTAATTTTGTTCTTTTTCTTCCTTTCCTCTGCCCTCAAAGTGCCCTCATCATGAATAATTTGGGAATAAAAAACAAAATAAAGTGTGGTTTCACATTAAGTTTTAGTGTTTATATGGAGAAGGTTGAAATCAGACTTCTGTAACACAGAAAACTTTTAACTCAAATGTTCCATTTCTGTGAAACAAACCTCACCAAACTGACACCTTTAATGGCACAAACTATCAAGAGGATGCTACACCTTACAGAGACTCCTGCGTCATCTTCAGCAGCATCAGAATACACGCTTTTGTCCCTTCAGGCTCTCTAATACCCACAGAGCACAGCCATAAACAGGCATTTTCCCACATCCCAGGCTCATCCGCTATGGCTGCATTTATCCATGGCAGGGCTTCATTATAAATCCTGCAGTGGTTTTGTGGCTTGAGTCTTGAAAAGTTTTATCCAGCTGAGCAGCTGGGCTTCATCAGTGGAATTAATGCCTTTTTGGTTTGTGTCTTTAATAGGTCTAGTTGCATACTTTTCCCCTGCCGTGCACTTTTTACCTTGCATATTAGAGTATATTGTAATCAGTATCAGGCTCACTTTGAGCACAAAGTTTGAGAATTGTACCACAAGGTTATTTTATTGGACATAGTATAAGAACATTATAAAACCCTGTGGTGTAAACAGCCCATCTTCATTACTTTTTTTTTCCTCTGTAGACGAGGATGCAGCCAATGTGCAGATCATGTGCGCCTGGTGCCAGAAGGTCGGTGTCAAGCGCTATTCTCTGAGCATGGGAAGTGAGCTGAAGAGCTTCTGCAGTGAGAAGTGCTTCGCTGCCTGCCGCAGAGCCTATTTTAAGAGAAACAAGGTAAAATCCCTTCATTGTCAACAGCTTGACTCTTTAATGTGACATATTTTAGAGACTTTGCAGGGAGATTGTGTCACAAATCTGCTGGTGAGGCCCTGAGAAGAAAGTGACATATCCAAAAAAAATCCTAATAGGTCTGCAATTTTTACCATGATGGGAATGATTACTGGGAATAGCGTGAATTGGTTCAATAGTGTTCATCATCTGAGAAGGTTCTAACATTTAAAGCATCAGATTAAGGTTTTTGGGAAATGTATGAGACAAATGTCAAACAACTATGTTTAGCTTGCTGTAAAACCTTAGATGAAGGAGTGGCAGATGCTTCTGCAACTAAGATAAGAGAAGATGCACTTAATTATTCCCAAAGTTGGGAAATTCTTAGTTTGGTTTTGCTGTTGCTTGAATATGAGAACTTCAGTTTAGGTACTGTAATCTTTTTGCATGTGGGAAACATCTGTCCTACTTGAAATTGAGTGAACTTACACTTGACAAAAAATGTAAAGGTCCAAAAAGATTACACAATTTCCAAATTTAGCTGACAAGGTGAACCCTTGAGCTTGAGTCAACTCAGGAATTATTACTAGACAACCAACCTTAATGTTAACAGGTAGCTATGGCCTCAGTCACACAGGCCTAGAGACCGGTCGACAACCATGTGGCAATCACTAGTCACAGGAGAAAAATGTGTATTTCATGACCAGTTACGAGTGGTTGCTGGAGGTTGCTAGCAGTCACTGTGAAATCGATGGCTATAGCCCCATTTACACAAGCCTAGCGTGACCCCCTGATAACTACCGGTCGCTAGGAAAAAGTGTGTATTCAGCAACCACTTGCCAACTGGTTGAGGAGTAAACATTTTTCCCTAGCAACTGGAGATTGCCAGGGGGTCACCAACCTGTCCCTAGGACTGTGTGACTGAGGCCTAAGATGTATGGTTAGGAGCAGAGTATCTATGGTTCCCAAAAACTAGAACATCACCTGGCAAACCTTTTATCTTATTAACACGCCATATTCTCCTTAATGTAAGCAGGAGCTTTACCTGCCTAAGCTTTATTATCAACCTAAATTGTGACTTAATACAACAAAAGGTCAAATCTTGTTTAAAAATGGCAAATTAAAACTTTTTCATTTTTGGCTACAAACCACATTAGCAAATATCAAAGTTGTTATTGTGTTCCCACCCCCCCACCCCCCAGTTACTGTAGTTAAATACTCTCCTTTCTCTCTTGTATCAAAGCTTGGATTTATAAGGAATTATACCGTGAGTATGATGTTTTACTCTCCTGCTTGTCTGTCCCAAAGTCATTCAAACATAATCACTCTTCAAGCACTGCACTGAAGCAGGAACCATAGGGGAGCACTTAGAGTACGTCTCTTCATTTCAGTTAGTGAGATTCAGTTTTGTTTTTTTTCTGACACTTTTTTCCCCAAAGCATGACAATCAAATTGAACCTTGCATCTACTGTACTGTTGTATGTTTTTAATTTTTTACCTTTGACACTTCAGCTCATTTACTTTCATAGCGAGTTTGTAGTTTTCATTGTACTGAATGTTGATTCTGTTGATGTCAAGGAGTGTGACGCGGTTAATCCTCAGAGGGGAATATGTGACAGTTGCAAAAGCCACGAGTCTTTATATCAGATCAAAACGCTGCTTTTGAACTGGTTCTATTTTGATCTCTGAGCTCCAGAGGAGGTCAGAAAAAAAAGCACGTACAGGTATGTGTCATGTGGTACGCAGCAAAGTAGGCGAGGCAGCTTCATATCAATCAGACCTCAATCAGGGAGGCTGTAAACAGGACATCAAATGCAAGGCTGATGTGAAGAAAGCCCCCTGCTATGAATCAGTGGGAGTAGACCTTGTGTGAAATTATACAGAAATGAAAGGCAGTTTATGTAAAGTTTACATATACATCAGAGTAACGGAGTTATTAGAAAATATAGTTTCCACACATCCTGTGGAGTACATTTTTAGCTTGTTTTTTTTTAAGGCACTGATGCATTTTGTGATTCCAGAACATCTCCTTTATCAGACCAAAATACACATTTAGGTTTTTATTTTACACTTTGGAGATTTATGCAAATTAGTGCATGTTTAATAAGATACAACCACATTTGTTTATGTAACCTTCAAGTGACCAAGCGGAGTCATTTATTATCTCAGTCGTATAGTTGTGCTGTTCCTGAAATGATTCCTACCATGAATTTTTCAGTCTTCTTCTCCTACAACTTTTTATTGTTTTTTCAAAGGAATTGGCCCACTGGTGTGGCAAAGATATTGGAAAGTTGTATAGGGTCATTTATAGTCCAGGAAATATATGCATTTTTCTTTAAACAAAAAAAACAACTTTGATTTTATTGCAATTGTCCACTTCCAATCACGACATTGTAATAGTTTGCAGAGAACTGTGGCTAACAGACCAAGAGTAAAAATATGTACTGCTGCAGAAGGACCAGCAAATCTCCCTTGAGGGAGATAATTAATGCCCAAAGTGAAGTTAAAACAGCTTAATTGACAGAGATCAGTAACTCCTTTTTGGATAAAAAAAAAAGATTGAAAATATAGTCATTGTATTAGAACATTTTAGAATATTAGCCGTGGATAAAAGAAGCCATACAGGTAAGTAACCACAAATAGAGCCATTTAAAACAAAATTACTCGTGTACAGAATATAATGAGATCATAAAATAATTTTAGTCCCTAATATACACTCACCGGCTACTTTGTTAGGTACACCTGTTCAACTGATTAACGCAAATATCTAATCAACCAATCACATGACAGCAACTCAGTGCATTTAGACATGTAGACATGGTCAAGACGACATGCTGAAGTTCAAACTGAGCATCAGAATGGGGAAGAAGGATGATTTAAGTGAGTTTGAACGTGGCATGGTTGCTTGTGCCAGAAGGTCTGATCTGAGTATTCAGAAACTTCTGATCTACTGGGATTTCCTGCACAACTATCTCCTGGGTGTACGGAGAATAGTCCAGAAAAAAGGGAAAATATCCAGTAAGCGGCAGTTTTCTGGGTGAAAATGCTTTGTTGATCGCAGAGATCGGAGGAGAATGGCCAGACTGCTTCAGGCTGATAGGAAGGTGACAGTAACTCATATAACTCATATATGCAGATGGGTTACAGCAGTTGAAGACCACATTGTGGCACCCCAGTGTGGTCTTCTTCTGCCATTGGAACCCATCTGCATACCTTGGTTGTCAAGGTATGGAAATGTCAGCTGATGATCTGATGAGTCTCGATTTCTGCTGCAGCATTCAGATGGTAGGGTCAGAATTTGGCGCAAACAACATGAAAGCATGGAGCCATCCTGACTTGTATCAGCAGTTCAGGCTGCTGGTGGCAGTGTGTGATAGTGTGGAGGATTTTCTTGGCACACTTTGGGCCCCTGAGTACCAACTGAGCATTGTTTAATTGCCACAGCCTACCTGAGTATTGTTGCAGACCATATCCATCCCTTTATGACCACAGTGTACCCATCTTCACAAAACTCAGATAATCTCAAACTGGTGTCTTGAACATGACACTGAGTTGGTCTTCACACTAACCAGATCTCAGTCCAATAGAGCACTTTTGGGATGTAGTGGAACTGGACCTTTGCATCATGGATGTGCAGCTGACTAATGTGCAGCAACTGTGTGATGCTATTATGTCAACATGGACAAAAATCTCTGAGGAAAGTTTCCTGTGCCACAAAAAATTGAGCCAGTTCTGAAGGAAAAATGGGGGTCCAACCCTGTTCAAGAAAACTGTAACTACCGTAATAAAGTGTCCGGTGAGTGTAGCTTGGTCAACTTAAACATAAAAATCTCAGAAATCTTGTAAAACTAAAAGATAAATTTCTTAAAGTAAGTGATCAAAAGCAACTTTGATCTATTAGTTTTGTGTTTTGTTTTTTTACCAGTAAGCTGTCTTTTACAATAAAAATTTATGGAATTTTATAATATGCATTCTTATGTTTTGTCTTTTATTCCAAACCAGAAATCTTCATTTACATTGACCCAACTTCATAGTTTTATTCTGATCTATATTTTGAAGGTTTTTACAAAAGGGTTTGTGCATATTTCATTTGGAGATTGCATTTATTCTAAAAAACCTGATGAAAATGGACGTTTCTGGAAGTTTTCAACAGTAATTTCTGATTCATGAAGTAATAAAAAGAAATCCATTCTGTAAAAACCTTTGACTCTAATATGTCTACAAAATGAAACAATTTGGAATCTGGCTTTATCCAAAATTTTAATATATATGTTCTGGAAGAGTTCACAGATTAGAGCAGAGTTTGGTAGATGTTTCCTATTTACATTTTAAATATACAATATACAAGACTAATGAGCTCTGCATTATGTTCTGACCTTATCAATGACATTTTTGTACAAAGCGGAGCTGAAATATATTGTGATGTGTGTTGAGAACAAATACAAAGAAGCAGCGGTACTCTTTCCACTTCTCTGCCAGCTCTCCCCATTAACCTGCTCCAGACTTCTGACAGAAATTTTCAAAGCATGTCGTGTGAGTGCAGTGACAGCTCCTCATGCAAGTAATAGTTCTAGAAAAGTTCAAACTTTAAAACTCAAAGTAAAGGGAGGGATAATATTAGTCCTGGAAAAAAAACAGTCAGCCTGTTGTTCTGCTGATACTTCAACATGCCCTTGATTATAATAACAATACTGTTATACATTAATATTGTATATTTTTACCCCTCAGCTGCAGAAAGATTCATCAGTGCAATCAGCTGCTTCTTCAGAAACACTTCATGAACTCAGCTGCTTGATGCAATAACATTTAATTAAGTGTTCCACTTTAGCCTAACAAAGCACATAGGCCTCTATTGAGAGCTGGCCTGTTAAAAATTAAAGGCATGTTTTGTATGGAAGTCAATTTATGCCAAATGATTAACAAAAAATGTACTATCTCAACTTTATCATCCAACTTCAAGCTTAAAATCTGTACATTGTTTGCATAACCTTTAAACCTAGATTCTGTTTTCTATTTACTTATTTTGTTAACTGATGTAACTCGTGAAATCGGGAACATTTAAAGCTCTCAATAAGATAAAAAAAAAAAAATCCAAAACAAAACAAAAACAAAAACCTTGCTGAGTGTCCGTTTCAACTTGTGTCGAAAGTGGAGACTTCAAACTACATACCAGTTTTTAAAGTGTGTTGATAGGCCAAGTAAAACCAGAGTTATGATAAATAATTTACGCCATACTTTTTTCTGAGTACTGTCGTCATGTTTAGTGCAGGAAGACACGGTAAAAATGGGATTTTCGAAGGAAAACGCTCACAAGCAGAAAGTACTTGCGAGCAAAAAAAACCCCCATAGCAACCCCTTTCCTATTGGTGGAAAAATTCACCACATCAACCAGTCAAAAAATTGTATGGCAAAAGGACGAGTGATACACCCTGTAAGTCTCAGGCCTGTGATGTGCCCTTCTGTCTTGTAGTGGACAGGAACTATTTTTTGGAGTGGCGCAAATAATTTGTGTGGCATGTCACTGTGACGCCTGATGATTTTGTACATAGTTGTAAATAGTTGTACAAAAAACGCCCGAGGCATTGCCTGCAATTTTATGTAAATAGTTGTATATAACTTTGTTTTTTGCAAAATTATTACATAACTTTTTAAAATCTACAATTTATATTTGCATTTCAAGTTATGAAAATGATTCGTTAAACATGTTTGTGGTTTTCACAGTAAAAAATCTAACTTTTTTCTACTCGGATTTTATGTTTTTTGTGTGATTTTAGGTCCAGTGTGTTAATACAGTATGTCACAATGAAAAAATAAATAAATAAATTCAGACGTGAGGTTGTGCTGAAAAGAATGATACCAAACAAGGCAAGGTAAACAGTTTTTAAAGGTGAAATATAAAGGTAAAATCAAAAGTAGTCAAAAACGGCTTAATGGATTAAATTCATTTTTCACCTCAAAATTCTACACATAATACCCCATAATGACAAAGTGAAAAAAGTTTGCTTGAAATTATTGCAAATTATTAAAAATAAAAAACAAAAATATAACATGTACATTAGTATTCACAGAATTTGCCATGACAC
>VUQS01068579.1:0-17249 GCA_015108495.1 Heterochromis multidens
AACACACTAGACACCAGGAGAGAACGAGACAGAGAGCGCGAACGAGACAGAGAGCGAACGAACCAGAGACAGAGAGAGAGAGCGAGACAGAGAGAGAGAGAGAGCGACAGAGAGACAGAGACAGAACCAGACATGGGGATGAGACAGGGAAACAGGAGAACCAAAGAGCAAAACTAATATCAGAAACTAAGACTAAGAAACTAAGAACATGAATCCTTCATGAACAAAGACCAGAATACAAAACCAAAGATACTCAAGGAATAATACAAAACCAGAAACACTCCAAGAATACAGAACAGTAAACACAAAGGCACTCCAGAACAAAAGCATAAACCTCTCATAATACAAAAAATAACTAAGCTCAAAACCCTGGGTCAAAGACCCAGGGACCATGACATGGTTGGAAATTGGTATGTGAATGTGCAACTGCATATACATCTGTGTGTGTTATAATGAAACAGGTTATCAGAAAAATAAACAAACCACGTCATATAACAACCTTAATAGAAAATGCAGGTGAATTAAGGTTAGAGAAAAAGGAATGGTGTATGGGTGCCTGTAAATGGCATCTAAATGAAGAAGCAAGCAAAAAGAGGACTGCAGTAGTGGCAGAAAATGGAAAAAGTGAAGCAGAAGCAACACAGAGAATGAACCAAAGCACAGAAACCCATTTCATTAGATTTTTTTATATATTTTTAAAATATTTTCCAATAAATTAATATTGGGTCTTCCTTCCTAGAATACTTGCACCTCTACATAGCTAAAAGCATTACCATCATATCACACTGACACACACACAATCTAATAAACAGGTGGGATAAAGTATTTTGTTGAGGGACAAACATCCCTAGAACATTTGGTTGTGATGTACTTGTTGACAATAAGTACATCATCCTTTAACTCCTTTAACAAGATGATCAAAGGTATTCACATCATCCATCAGTGGTTTAAATGTAATGGCTAATTACTGTATGGTACACACAAAAAAAATGGTTTACCTATGTAACTTAAACTGCAAGTTTACAATGTCTTTCTATAAAGGAGCAATTATTTCAGCTGAAATCTGAAATTCTATCTTCCCATACCCTTTTTGAAAGAAAGTATCTGTATTTCAAAGAATGCTCCCTAGGTTACTAAAAAAATACTGCACATTATTTATTTATTTTTTAAATAAGGCTTTGTTTATTTTTTGTACTTTGTTTTCTTCCTTCTTTCCCCTCTCACCTCTTGTCCCTCCTTTGCAAATGCCAGCTTTCAGACTGAACAGATCTGTGCATATCCACACAGAACTCCCTCTCACACTCACACACACACACACACACACTTAAACTCATCTCAATGTTTATACCAAAGTTTTTAAAAAATATATTTAAGATAACCTTTAAAAAAGCAGTAGTGTTCCTTAATGGAGACAATAGTCCGGCCTGAATAGTGTGAATGCAAGATCATAGGTTGAGAAATTATTTAGATCACTGAGCTTCAAGTGAGCAAACAGCATCTTATCACCATGGAGATGTCCGTGACCATTACCTCACCTTTTGCACTTAAAAGTTTAAATAACAGAGTTTGTCCAATTGGCTGTAAAATGCATCCAGCAGAATAACCACAGCTTTTAGTGCTAACATAGACTGAAAAAACTGGAGTCTCCTCCTCTAAACACCAGCTACTAAAGTGTCAATCGAAGCCAGGCTGGGCACGTTTGCCTCAGGCTCATTTGAAATGGGTCTGTGACATGGGCGCCTGATCGCAGCCTTGGAAACAGCAGCATAAACATGGCAGTTTTTTGACTGCTGAGCAAAAAATGTCCTCTGTTGAGTAATTTGCAGAACTGTGGTATTTGTTGGAAAATATATTGTTTAGACAAGACTGCGGATGCTAAGAGATAAACAGAAAGCTAAGTTTGGTCAAGATTAGATAAGGGCACATTATACTTTAGAGTGGAGTGAAAACAACAATATCAATGTCCTGTCTGTGTGTTTCAAGAAAGCATTTTTAGAAAGTACAGCAATGAGTATAGCATTAGTTCAGGAAGGGCATGAAGTCAGGCTCAGTCACAATCCCAGCACATCAGCTGATTTCTAATCACATAAACTGATAGCTCAGCTAATGTGGATTGGTACACACATTCTTTTAAATAAATAAAATGTGTTTGTCATCCAACTGGCATCTAACTGACTTCATTAATGTCAAACCTATTGTCACCGATGTCTGCTGAGTTCTGTGCTGGAGCTTGGAGATGCTCCCCCAGAATAGAGCAATGCTGTTTAATATACTCCAGGTGGAAATAATCTTCTTTCAACTCTAGTAGTCCTGACGTACTGAAATACATTATTTACTTTCTTGACAGCAATATCTGCACAATATAGTACTGTGCAAACATCTTGAGTCACCCCTCATTTCTTTATATTTTGCTAGAAGAAAATATATATGGGAAATATATGCAGCAATTTACAGAAATGTGCGAACATACATGGAAATGAAGCTTATGCTAAGTTCAATAAGGAAAATCTGTAATCTCTCATCTGCCTGCATCCTGGCCATTAGGCCGCTTGTCTGTTCTTTACATCACTACCACTTTCCCACACTGTCAATCTCAATACTGACATCATTACTCTAGTCCAATCATCTTCTTACCCACCTTCTTGAACCAATCAGCCTCCACTCTGCGTGGTTTAAATCCCTTTCAGACTTTCATTCATGCAACCCAATTCCTCGCCATCTCCTTCTCTCAGACACTTCAGTCAGAGCTCCATCCATGCCTCGATTTTCATCTTCACCACCACCAGCGTCTAGACTCCGGGGGGTCCTGTCCTAACTCCTATCACTGCTGGGATTCCGTTCTGCCATGATGGGTCTTCTGAGTCTAATCGCCAAATACATTAATTAATTTCTCTGTCTCAATAAATCACATTCAGTTCTTCCAAGTGATCTCTCCTTATTGAAATACAATATATAAGGCACAAGCACAGTTTGTACAATTCAAACAAGTTTGAAAATCAGTATTTGGTATGACCACCTTTATTCTTCAACACAGACTAAACTCTATTAGGCAGCTGTCTTGTACTTTCTTTAAGTAGTCTTCAGGAATAGTTCTCCAGGCGTCTTGAGGGACATTCAAAGCTCTTCTTTGGATGTCGGCTACCTTTTGTTCCGTTCTCTGCCAAGATGATCCCACACTGCTTCAATAATATTAAGGTCTGGGCCCTGGGAAGGCCAATGTGTTTTTCTATCCAGGTATGCTTTTACTGCATTGACAGTCTGTTTGGGATCATTGTCAAACTGAAAAATGAAGCCATTGCCAAATAGATGCTTTCCAGATGGTATTACATGGTGAATAAAAATCTGACAGTACTTATCTGCATTCATAATTCCATCAATTTTGACAAGATCTCCAACACCACTGGCTGAAATGGAGCCCCAAACCATGACAGAGCCTCCACCATGTTTTACAGATGGCTGTAAACACTCACTGTTGTACCTCTCTCCTGACGATGGCTTGAACCAAAATTTTCAAATTTGGATTTATCACTGCGTAAGACCTGTTGCCACTAAGGCTAGTAACAAAATGCCTAAAGATACAATTTAAAATTGGTTCTTTGCTAAGTTTTCTGTTATATGTAGACAAAACACTGGCTCATCCCTTGGGTGCCTTTTTTATACTTGAATGATACGTATTCATATTCATTTTAAGTGGCTCAACAAAAAACATTCCTCTGAAAATGGTCAGGTATAAGGACTAGACTGAAAATGAGTGAAAAATCAGTCAATGTCCAAAGAAAAACTTTGACAGTCCTTCACAAAGTCTGGAGAACTATTATTAGCTATTATTTATTTTTAAACACCACTTTCTTGAAAAAAAAAATGCCAAACACTGGCTCCTTGGAAACAAAATATAAAGAAATGAGGGGTGGCTCAAGACTTTTGCACAGTATTTAAATATTTGCCCAGAGAACACTTAGTCTGGTTTTGCACAAAAAAGCAAAAGCAGGAAAAAATGTCACAGCTGATTATAATTTGTCAACATAAATGAAGGAAATCATTGCCAATAATGGGCAACAAATAGTCTTAGCCTATTACCCCACACAGTCTTTAAATAAATAAAACGTGATTCCTATCATTAACTTTATAGAAAGCATGTTTTGCCTTGCTTAGCATTGTGTTTTGGATTCCTGTTATGATTGTTATCCCATGATTTCCTCTTTTATTTTGTAATCCCTGTTTCTCATGCATCCTAGTTAGTTTAACTTCTGTACTTTGCTCTTTTACCAACAGGTTTCTGCTCCATCTGCTCCCAATCTGCTAATTATTCTTCCTAGTATATACTTCGCAGCTGCCAGATGGTCATTACCCTCTGCAGTCAACTTTTCCCAGTCTTTTTTTTTTTTTTTGGTTTCCTTGGGTTCTTGTAGTTGATCTATTCATGCTTTTTTTTTTCTTTTCATTCAAATACCAGCTCACTGACCTCCTAAAGCTAACAATTACAGACTTTTGCCTGTGCAAAATTTTTTAAATGGTAAACTGTTCTTTAACATAGGGACTGAAAATGATTTACCCAGCGCTCATGTCTCCCTCACACTTGACTTCTGGCCACAGGGAAAGATGCAGCAGTATTATGATTTTTGTTGTTTCCTCACTAAAATTTGGAGAGAAAATAAATAAGAACACAGAAGAGCTCTGACATTTTACCTAGACAAAAAGTTTGTAGTAATGAATTCATTTAAAGAGACGCAGAATGAAAGAAAGTGGGATTTTGTACATAGAAAAACTGAGGGAGGGGAATGTACTGTTTCAATATGACAAAAGAAAAGCAGAGTGACGAGATACACAAGGTCGATCAACATTGTATGCCAGATACTTCTCCAAACAACCAACCAACGAACCAACAACAACTCCAGTGATTCCAGTGACTCACTATTAAAACAATAAGAAAACTGCAAACATTTTAAGATGAAATGTGAAAGCTGGCATCATGTGCAGGGTGTCATGCTTCATAGAAGATTTTGTTCCAAGTCTTATGAAATGTTGCGATGTTTACAGTTACTCACCAGCACCCCCACACCACCAGAGCTCCAGAAGTGAAAAATAAAATAGTTTGTCCTCCAGCTGATATCTTCAACATTTGAAGCTGGACACACAGAAGGGACATTTTAAGGCCCCACACGGAGAGAGCGCTTTATGTGGCGCAACGTGTCTCTGGGCATGAGGTGCTATTTCTGATACATGCTATCAGAATACACGCCAATCCTTCACAACACCACACACAGGACAGGGTGTAAATACACGAGACAATAATCCATGTATCTGTAGGTGTGTGTGCCACGCAAGTGTAGATGGCATCTGGATCGAATATTTCTGGATAAAAGCCATCTCTATTTTTGTGTACATGTAAATGGACTGGATGTGTAAATCTGTAGCTGTGGGCACAAAGAGATTTTAGAGACCTGGAGAAACAAGATCTCAGTGACAAACCTATCTTCTGTGAGTAGTCCCCTCAAATTTTCCCCTCTGGCTGCGCTACAGTGGGCTTTGTGTGTGTGTGTGTGTGTGTGTGTGTATACACAGTCTATCCAACAAGTGATATTTGATCCCATAAATCCTCTGACGCACAGCCAAGAGCTGCCTTTGGGTTGCAAGCCATTTGCAGCCGCCTCGCTGACCCACACTGATCCTGACCAGGCCAAACAAACTCTAGGATATAAGCCTGCTTTATTTATTAGTAAGATGGGGGGAAAAACCTCTTGCAAGATATTCTTGCAAGTCCAAAAATACATCTTGTTTGTGCAGAAGGGAATGTTCACTGTAGGCTACTACACATAAACTGTAGTAGCCTGTACTATATTCTACTATATTCTATTGTAATATATTCCCAAGGTCACATTTCCAAATTGCCAAACTTCAGCCATTGCTGTGTTCACCTTTTATGTACACTGTAGATCAGGGGTGTGCAATTCATTTTCCCAAGGGGCCACATGAGAAACTGGGACTGTTGTTGAGGGCTGCACTAATACATTTATAAAGATATAAAATGAATATTGAGCAGAACTTTCTTTCTTTTATTTAACACGGACAATACATGTTAATGAACATCAATGTATCAAACATAAAAAATTTAAACGTGCCAGATTATAGCAAAACTGCTCATCTACATCTGCAGTCCCAAAACTGGGTTCAGCTTATTGGTGTGACCCTCTACAACAGTCCCAATTTCTCATATGGCTCCTTGGGAAAATTATTTCCCCACTCCTGCTGTAGATCAACAATAGATCACCCTATTCTGCTTCTGTTATTTGGGTGTTAAACATCCATCATGCTATCCAGAAACTCTTCTCTGCACCTGCTTCAAAAACCTAAAATCAGATCAACAAAAAAGAAAAAGTAGGAAAGCATAACTTCAGGGTCAAGTGGCAACAAACCCCAACAACAGCTGTACTATTTTAAAGGAGATTATAAATGCCTGTAAAAGTTATTATTATAGTTCAACTGATTTCCATTGCAGCTGCAGTTGGTTTTGAAGTGGCAGAGCTATAGAGGGGAGGGAATTGCTATTTTTAAACTGCCAGGAAGATACCAAAACTCTGCTGAGCCCAGCAGCATTATGAGGTTGACCTCTATGACACCTGAAGCATTAAAAACTGCTTTCAATCTTGACAACTGTTGTGTTATAATGGCTTGGCTTCCTGTAATCAAGTGTGAGCAATGAAATAAATACACACAACATTCATCTTTGTTTCAGTTGTTTATTCATATTATTTAAAAATTGCTTATACCTGCACTACACACTACAATACAGTGTAGTGTGTATTGTAGTGTAATGTATATCTACATTATGTAATTCTTTAAGTGTTAAATTGGGGTTATTGTAAAATGTTTGCAGAGATAAAGATGATGCTTGGCACAGTATGTGTAATATTCATCACTCTCTAATTGTCATACATAAAGATGACATTCATAATCTGTCATTAATCACAGAGCAAAAAAGACAAAAAACAAAAATGAAATAAATCAGATATTCCGTTTCTGCTTCCTGTAGGAAATACACACCCAGCAGCAATATCTCAGTGTCTTTGTATTCAAACTAGATATTCCTATTCGTCCCTTGCTCACACATTAGCCCACATACACACACACACACTAAAACTGCAATATCCTACAGTCTTATTGCATCATACAGGACATGTTTTAAAATCCTTTCTATCAAGTCAGTGCTTGTAGCGAGGGGATTTTACATTTATGAATGGAAAATATGAGGGAGCAGTGATAATAAAACTCCAAGAAACATAAAAGTTTTCAACGGTCAGGACTGCCGCCTAATATGACAAGTGGTCAACAACCCACCACTTCACTCTACACATGCCTCCTGACTATGTGCTAACTCCACTAACAAAGAACCTTGAATACAGTTCATTGTGCAAAGACTGCTTTTTCTTTTTTTTACTAAATGGTTAATGTTGTTATTATAAGCAGGAAGCGCAGGACATGGAACGCAAGGTCAGAGTTTACAAAAGTCAAAGAACACTCAAAACATGGTATGGGCTAAACTTTCTCGCCTCCTTGATGAGAATTATTTTTGGCTACAAAAAAGAACACATGGTTTTAAAGTCATTAGTTGAACTGCAGTGTCAGCCAGTCTCCACACACTGACGTGCATTGATTGGACATTTATGACATACACCTTGAAGTTGCTATCTTTGCTTTTGACTGAACTTGACAGCTTGAAATTTAGTCTCACCATAATGACTCTGGTGATTCATTAACTTAATGATTTCTTTGGACTGTTCTTTTTACAAGGTGGAATGATTGTACAGTATGCATCTTTAATTTCTGCAAAAAAAACAAGACTTGGGTGCACAAGTTTGTAGTTATTTTGGATTTTCTCTAATCCTCACAAGGTCAAAAGTATACACACAGGTTCAAATATATACATATACTCACTTAAATCTGTCTCTTTCCCAGCATAAAAAGGATTTGTTTAACAGCACTCTTTGGACCGACCAATACTCAAAGCTGTTACAAAGCTGTTGATTTGAGGTGAAGTTAAAGAATTTGGAGGTAGTCTAAGGAGTAAGAAGTAGTAGTAGTTTGACTAAGAAAGAACCCCCTGTCCAAACTCAATTTCAAGCTCAACTGAAATTTACAGCTGCCCACATGGAAAAGCCAAATGCCTTCTTGAGAAAAGTTTTATGGTCAGACGAAACAAAGATTGAGGTATTAGGCCACAATGATAAGAGGTATGTTTGGAGAAGTAAAGGTGAGACTTTCAAACCTAAGAACACTGTACTAACTGTTAAGCATGGTGGTGGTAGGATCATGTTCTGGGGTTGTTTTGCTGCCACTGGTGCTGGTACATTGCACAAAGTGGATGGAATAATGAAGGAGGACTACCTCCAAATTCTTGAACTTCACCTCAAATCAACAGCTAGATGGTTGAAACTTAAACACAATTGAGTGTTCCAACAGGATAATGATCCCAAACATACATCAAAACTGGTTTTGGAATGGATAAAGCAGGCTAACATTGAGCTTTTGGAATGGCCTTTCCAAAGCCACGACCTCAACCCTACTGAAAATGTATGGACTATACTTAAATGCTGGGTATACTTATGAACTATATACTTATATACTGTATTTAAGTGCCAAGAAACCAACCACGTTAAATGAACTACCAATTCTGCCAAGAAGAGTGGTCAAATATCCAGCCAGAATTATGCCAGAAGCTTGTCAATGGCTACCAAAAGCATCTGGTCAAGGTATCACTTGCTAGGGGACAGTTAACCAAATACTAGTGGGGGTGTATGTATATATTTGAGCCTGTATGTATACTTTTGATCCTGTGTGGATTAGAGAAAATCCAAAACTAAAAGTTTAAAAAAATTACCATGATATTCATGTCCATGGTGAGTGTATGAAAACTTCTATGTATGAAAACTGTATGAAAACTTCTGTTCACAACTGTATTTAGGACTCATACTAATTTACCCCATGTCCTGCATGCCTGTTGTTTATTTAGATTTGTTCATCGTGGGCAGCAAACATTCCTCCCTCTCTGCTTCCCCAGTCGTATCTCTGTGTCTGTCTGGTCCCTCTGTGCCCTGTCTCTGTAGTTAGTCTTGTCTAACCTGTCAGTCATGTCTCCGTATTTGTTTCCTTTTTGTCTTTGCCAAATTCATATGTCTCAGTCTCTGTCTCAGTGTTTATGTTTCCTGTTTTATTTTGCTAGTCTTCGTCCCGTGTGCACTGTGGTTAGTTTCTCTTCCCTTGGCTTGTCTCCCTTGCTTGTTGTCAGCTGTGTTCCCACCTGCTCCCCATCCTCTCATTATCCTGTGTGTGTTTATGGTCTCAGTCTCCCTTTGTTCCTTGTCGCATCCTCAGTTGCAGCTGCATGTTCCGTCTGTACTGTTTGGTCCCTCTTGCTGTATGCCCTGTGTGTTCCATGTAGTTTCTAGATTATAGGTTCCTGGCTCCTGCTATGCCTGAGTTTCTGTATTTTTGATATCTTTTGTTCTCGTGAGTTCCGGCAATAAAACAGTTGTTAAGTTCATGCCCTGTCCTCTGAGTCCCTCATATTGGATTATCCAAAACCTGCCTGTTGCACAGCAAACCATGACAGATATGCTCATGAAAGTGGTCACTTTTTATTTTTCTAATGCAATATTTTAATTTTATTTTTCTGTGAATTTACCAAGAGAGATATAAGTTCTCACATATGTCTACAGCCCTGGGTGTTAGGGTACTCTATTCATTTTATCACTTCTGTTTTCCCACACTGTCAAGTGGACACCATTCTCAAATTTGTCACCATCACTCTGATCCAGTAATCTTTCTGCCTGTCTTTTCCCAGCCATTCAGTCTCTGTTCCTCATTCTTAAAAACTCACTGCTTTACTGTCATTCTGCTGTTTATTATTTTTGCAAAAATCCTATCCCTCTCCATCTCTTTCACCTCGATTCTCAGAGTCCCCACCATGCATCATCTGTTCCATCATCATGAATAAATAATGGTCATAATGACTATATATCTAAAAGTATAAATAAATAAATTATAAATAAAGTATGAATCAAATAAACATTATATGTTATGAAAATGTGTCTACTTTTAATGAGTCATATTTACAGACATATTCTCAAGACTTAAATATAAACCATTAACATTTTATTCATTTTTTTCCCCAATAATGAAATTAGTTCATGTTCCTTTCCTGTGCTTATTTTCAAATTGAACCTCTTTTATTAAATTTAGCAATTTGTCTCAGATTGATATAATATTAGTGTTTTGCATGCTGTAAATGTAAATCCACTAATTATCCTTATCAATCAAAAAGAGCAGCAGCCCAATAAAGACTTCAAACATTTCAAAAGTAATGAACTATCCACAATTTGAAGCTCATAGTATTTTGTTTGACCACTCACTGGAGAGGCCATGTGAATGGATATTTTTATGTACTTCTAATGTTCCCAGACTGAAGGAGTCGCATCTCTGGAGACTGTAACTTTTCCCAGGAATTGGCAGTCAGATTACTTTAAGATAATAACTGTATGTACTGTGCTTGTACGATTCTGAAGTTGTCTTACATGCATTTATGTAGATTTACTTAAGCAGAGCAGCACATGCACTGTTTATCCAGGCATTCCTGACATTACAGAAGGTTCCACCATGAAGATAGATAGATAGATAGATAGATAGATAGATAGATAGATAGATAGATAGATAGATGCTTTATTGATCCCACAAGGAAAATTATTGTTACAGCAGCAGGATAAAGAATAAAAATAGTACAGTCTACAATAAATAAACAACATAGTTAAAGTGTCACAAGTGCATAGTGAGGGTCTTATACTGCAAGATGGTGCAAAAATTGTATATATACAATAGTGATTAAAAAATAAATTAAAATGAGGTTAAGTTAAAGAAGAATAAAAAGTAAGAGTGAGATTGTGCAAGAGAGTAGTGCAACTTGCATTAATAAATATGTACACTATAAATCTAATAAACAATATACACAAATGTGTATATGTGTGTGTGGAATCTTATGCCTGACAGGTGTGCTCACCTGTCACAGAAGAGATATTGTATAGTTTCACAGAGAATGGTAGGAATGCTTTCCTGGAGTGTTCTTTATGGCAGTGGGGTTGACTAAGTCTGAGGGAAAACGAGCTCTGCTGCCTCAGTAGTGTAGAGTGGAGCAGGTGAGATGGGTTGTCCATGATGGAGAGCAGTTCGTTCAGTGACCTCCTGTCCCTCACTGACTCAAACACCTCCAGATTCTGATGATGATGAAATGATGGTTCCAGCCTTGTGAATTAGCTTGTTGACCCTGCTGGCATCTCTGGCTCTGATGCTGCTCCCCAAGCAGACAGCAGCAAAGTAGACGGCACTTCCACAGACTGGTAGAAGATCTCCAACATCTTGCTGCACACATTAAAGGACCTGAGCTTCCTCAGAAAGTTGAGTCTGTTCATATCCTTCCTGTATATAGCATCACTGTTGGTCATCCAGTCCAGTCTGCCATTCAATTTAATTCAATTCAGTTTTATTTATATATCGCCAAATCACAACAACAGTCACCTCAAGGTGCTTTATATTGTAAGGTAAAGACCCTACAATAATACAGAGAAAACCCCAACAATCAGACAACCTCCTATGTTCAAGCACTTGGCGACAGTGGGGAAGAAAAATTCCCTTTTATCAGGAAGAACAAGGCTCAGGGAGAGGCAGCCATCTGTTGCAACCAGTTGGAGGACGAAGTCAGGTGAAAGCCCAAGTACCTGTAGCTGTCCACTGTTTCCACCTCCTCACCCATTCATGGGCATAGTCAGATGTCAACCACCATCTCTTTTGTCTTTCTGACATTCAAAAGGAGGTGATTTCTGTCTGACCACTCCACAAAGCTTCTCACCAGCTCCCTGTACTTCGACTCTTGCTAACCCTTAATACACCCAACCACTGCAGTGTCATCAGAGAACTTCTGCAGGTGGCAAGTTCACTGTTATACTGAAAATCTGAGGTGTACAGAGTGAACAGGAATAGAGAGAGGACCATCCCCTGTGGTTCCCCAGTATTACTAACCAAGGCAAACAAATAAAGTTGTTTATCGTGTGACTACAGGAGCAATCCGAGCTTAGGAGCATTTATGGGTAAACTGACAGCAGTGCTTGACACAGACCAGTGTACTGTTTATTCATTTTCCTCATTCACAACTTCACAGCTTTTCGAGCTGAACAACCATGATGCATAAAAACAATGTTCCCTTGGTTATACGCCATCTGTCCATTTGTGAGAGCAAGCTGTGCCCTGTCCAGGTAAATGCAGGTTTTATTAAAAAGATGATTAAGACTGCTTTTTCAGGAGCAGCATGTCAGTGTTTACCTTGGCTTTAAATCTAATGTCTTCTGTAAAATCCAGAAAATCTAATCTAATTGTTTAAGTCAGGGTCACAGCAAACTGTATATCTTTTAGCCTCTTTATATTATTTTCTATGTGCACAGTGAATTAAAAAGTGCATTAAACACTAAATGTGAAAATGTACATACTGCTCACAATAACATGAATGAATAATGAACTCCAATGAAATTTTTAAAAAAGAAAAGCGATAACACTCAATTAGGCAGCAGGTAAGCTGAGATGAAACCAAGCTGGCTTTTCTGTGGGCAGAAAAATTGGATCCACACTAATTTAGCTATAATAAAAGGCAAAGCTTTCATTAAAAACCCAGAGTCCAATTGTCTTCTACTGACATCACAGTATTTTGGGGGCTACTTTATTTTCCATACATAATGGAAATGGAAGAGTTCCATTTGTTAAATTTATACAGCAAATGTGTTTTTTATTTGATGCAGAGGATTAACAAGTAAACCTATTTTGACAGTGTCAGGCTCAATGACTGGATTGCCACCTTGTTGCACAGATTGGTGCAAACAGTTCAATCATATCATAGAAAGAGGTCTGATGGATTAGATTTCAAAACACCTTTAACTAGTAATATTATGAAGTAACTCATGTGGTTGATTCACTTGTAATAATGACTTCCTATAAATTAAATGCATTTCTTTTTAGGGATCATTTTGTGGTAACATCCCTGAACATGCTTACTTATTTCTAATTTCCTCCATGTCCCCTCTGTTTACAGCTTTTTTTTCTTCTTTTTTTTCCAAACTCTGTGTGTGTCTAACAGCTTGACACCCAAATGAGACTTGTGTTTAATGGTGTAGGATGAAAAATAAAACATCAGCCTGTGCTAATGGTAAACATCCATCAACACTGGATCCTCTCAGGAAGTGCGTCAGCACTGTCGGCACAGCAAGTTGGAAGAAGGAAAAACTGAAGTGTCCAGCATTAACCTTGTTTTACAATGAATCACTGATTGGAGGATTATTTTCAATTACCCTAAATTTCCTTCTGGATAATCTAACACTGGCACCGCAGCCATGTTTTTCCCGAAACTAGGCACCAAGGGAAGAAATATCAACCCCAGCTGGTAACAAAAGAGGCGAGGCTGAAGCATGAGTAGCAAATAGCAGCATTGTAGCACAGTTTATATTGTTATGGCTCATTAACATCAGAGCAGTCCTGCACTGCCACAAGCTGACAGTGATGATCTGATTAACATGATTTTCCCAAAAGAAAGAAACTAAAGCGTTGCTGTCATTGTGAGTCTGTATGTTAATAATAATAATAATAATAATAATAATGATGATGATGATGTTGATGATAAATCAGATTTATATGGGGCCTTTAAAGAAACCCAAGGTCGCTTTACACACAAGTCTTTTCAACTGTGTTTTTGAAAATGTTCAGAGACAGGGCATCTCAAAGGAGAGCCTGTTCCAGAGAGTGGGAGCAGCAGCACTGAAGGCTCTGTCCCCGAAAGATTGCAGTTTGGTGTGAGGGATGGAGAGTAAGGATGAGGTGTAGAGGAGGAGAAGATCAGATAAACGATACTGGGGAGCAAGAGCATGTAGGGATTTGTAGGTGAGGAGAAGGACTTTACAGGTGATGCGAGACTTGACTGGGAAGTGGTGGAGGTGCATAAGGCTGATAAGGATGTTGAGAAGAAAAGCCTTTTTAAAGTGGCAGATGTGAAATGCTGTTCACTACACGATCATATTGCTCAATGTTCATATTAAGATTAAAAGTATAAATATAAATTTGAGGCCTCGTTTTTGGATGTTTATGACTTTCGGCTTTTTTTTGGGGGGGGGCACTCTATGGCCCCCTTTTGGACACGCCCCTGCTTGTCACTACTAGTAGCTTGAGGCTTGAGACAGCACCTGCAGCCCATTACAATTGCACAGGTAGTTCAGCTACCAGAGCCCTACAAGATGACCACCAGCTCATATGCAAGTTTCTGATTGAACAGTCAGAAACAGACCCATGAGGGTGGCATAAGGGGCCGACATCCTTTTAGTGGGACATGTTCTCACAGCTCAGCACCATGCAGCTTGACAGGCATTTGCCAGATAACATATAATGATATAATATGAGCTCCACTAATGCACATCACTTCATAGGATGACAATATATAGTTCATGTGCTGTACACTGCAGCCCTCTAGTGTTTAAAAGGAGAAAAGCCAAGCAACACATAAAACCTGAGGAACGCAGCTCACCCCACTCTGGTTTCTGTTTACTGTTTATTTCTGTGCACTGCACTTGATCATTATGTACATCCTGTAACAATAAACAGAACTGAAAAGAAACACATGAACAGAATCTTTACACAATTTAAGTAATATCTGAACAGCAGACAGGCAAACACATAACTTACAGTACTCTGTATCCAAATCTGATCATCTCCATACATACCACAAGTTCAAACAACACACATCCACTGACTACAATATAGGGGTTAGCTTTTTAACATAGCTGTAAGGTTGCAGATTCAGTCGGCGAGGGAGCCTATGAGGGTTATTTTACATGTAGGTCCTCAGTGTGAATAGAGCATAGACACATACTACACACTTCTCGTATCTTGTAAGTCGACAAAGAAAGCAGTTGCCTCCAAGTTAAAGTTCAGTACCTTCAGCCTGAGACCCGGGTCTTGTTCAAGGACCCATTTCAGTCAAAACACAATTATCCTGTTTTGGGATCCCTTCGGGGTCCTTAACCAGCTGATGAAACAACACCTCACACGATTTTCTTATGCTGGTCAGAATTCAGTCAACATCCTTAATGCAGATGAACAAACTAGAAGAATGAAATCCAATGAAGGGAAAAGACGGAGCAGAAAATGTCTCACCTTTGACCTTACTGTACAAATCAGAGAGCATGAAGACAGTTAACAGTGTAAAGATCATCAACCGTTCGTGAGCATGAGGTAAACATTTCGCTCAATTTGTGTGAGGAGAACATATCAGTAGGGCAAAATGGTTTAAGCTGACAGGTGGGGATCTCATATGCTTAAAAGAAATTGATCATTGTCTTAACATAGATATGTTCTCTCGAGTTATTGCATATTTTGTCATTTGCCCCACTTCACTCTAGAATTTTGAAATACTTTTAGCACAAAGAATTGGTGTCATGAGTAGCTGCATGTAAAAAGGGGACCAAATGCATCAAAAATGAGCATATTAATAAAATTATACGGAGAGAGATTTATGTTCATTTTCATAGGTCAGTAAACAACAGCTGCAGCATCTATAGCTATTCAAAAAGCAGTATTTCTAAGGCTGCTCATATGACTGTGGGCCCTACCCCGATCTTTTAGGCTGATTTATAAATAAAAGTGTAGCAGAAGAAGTGTCCCATAAAGTAAACACAATAAATCAAGTAATCAAAAGTAAAACTTGGTGGAACTGTTGCGAATCAGCGTTTTGATGAAACAGAGTATGATCTGCATGATATGAAACAGCGATATACAGTAAAGCATAACAGAACTCTTATTGTGTTCTTGATAGTTTGTGTTTGAGCACATCAGTGTCATTTCTGTGGTTCAGAAAATACAGCACCCACCCTCAACACTAAACCACCTCCCTAAATTTAGTGTAGGCTCCCCTCTAGAAAAGCTCTAACCCATCAGGGCATCAACATGGGATCTTTGGGAGTGTCTTACGGATTCTGGCACGGGGACGTTGGCGGCAAATTCTTTGAGTCCTCTGGGCTGCGTGGAGGGGAATGTTAGAGTGCATCCCATGGATCCTTGATCAGATTGGGATCTGGGGAGTCTGGAGGCTAGGTGTGATGTCAAGCATGTCACATCCTCACTAATTCACTAACGTTTCCCAGCAGAATGCATTGTAATGAGACTCACTTTACCTGTCTGTGGTTTTAATGTTTTGTCTGAAGAGTGTATTTCATAGACTATCAAAGAGTTTACACACAAAACTTGGTTTAACGTAAGATCCTGAAAGTCCTGAACTTTTTCTCATTGGCAGATGACAAACGCAGTTAATTTGAACCAATATTTTTAAGACCGACAAAACGATTTAATAAATTAATGCTTGGATTGCCTTCCTTCAAAGCTGCACCGAGTAAATTCATCAGTTTGTGCTTTCACAGAGATGTAGAGCAAAAATACATTATTGTATGAGTGAGTATGCGCGAGGCCTCAAGGTGCTTCATGTAAGGTACTGTACATGTGCTAATGCTAAAACGTACAATCCCCAGTTCCCCATGGAAATACACAAGGCTTCAATATATCAGACACACCAATTCTCATTAACTCTCCTTCAGAATAACACCATTTTGTTTCATCTGCCACATGATATCATATATTTCACATACTAAGTAAGGTTATTATGTGTAATTTAGTTTTTCTTCCTCGGCTGTACTCAGTAGACAGTATTTTGAGACTAAGATGAATGTCAACCTGTAATCAGTTTTCTAATCCAATCACTTTCTAAATTAGAATATTATTTGTTCATGTACCTCCAAACGGCCTATTTTAACATAAAGATGCAGTTACTTGATGCTGCTGTTTTGTTTCTTATTTCTAGGAACATTCAATTGCATGAAAAACTGTGGATTTGATACGACATGACTGATCTCAAATTCAAAGTTCGCTCACAGTACCAAAAATATAAAATAAAATCAGAATTCAGAAATGGCTTGAATGCTGTTAAATGCTTGTTGTGCCTCACAGACTTTCTCGTGCTCTGAAGCTCTCATGTAGAGCAGTCTGAGAAATACTTTCTCAGTTCATTCCCTGGTGTTTTTTTCTCTCAAGTTGTAAGATCCTCAGCTCTTGCTCACTTTTGGTCTCCTTGACATCCCAGTGATTTTTTTTTTTTTTTTTTTTTGTTGGGGTGTTTTGGGGGT
>VUQS01068581.1:0-25699 GCA_015108495.1 Heterochromis multidens
GCTGGTGTCTCTAACTTCACGTTTCTCAAAACAGAATCGCCAATAACCAAAGTTTGTTCCTCGGCGGGTGTGTCGCCGAGTGGGGAAAAACGATTAGAGACGTGAATGGGTTGGTGGTGTACCAGGGGCTTCTGTTTAGGACTACGCTTCCTCCTCACCGTCACCCAGCCGGCCTGTTTTCCTGCTGCTCGGGAAAAAGTGCTGGGTGAGAGCTAACGGTGGCTAAGGTACCTTGGCCCGCACCGACTACAGGGGCCTGGCTAGCTACGGGATTTTCTAAGGTGCGGAGCCGAGTCTCCAATTCACTGAGCCTGGCCTCCAGAGCTGCAAACAGGCTACATTTATTACAGGTATCATTATTACTAAAGGAGGCCGAGGAGTAACTAAACATCTTGCACACTGAGCAGGAACGTGAAGGAGGGACAGGTGAAAAAGCCATGCTGCTAGTGCCTTGGCTATGAGCTAAACTAAGCTAACGAATCCTTAAAGGCAAAATGAATAAACACTGTGAATATAATCAGCAGGTGATTCAGCAGAGAGTGCTTTAGATAAAGCACGTGAAGATTAAACTATGAAATAAGTGTTTATCTAGAGGTTTTTAATTAAACAGGCTACACAAAACACCGCAGTGTGATGCAACAGGAACAGGAAGTCATTCAATATCGCAGTGAGAGCGCCACCAAGAGGAAGCATCTGTCCCAAATTACATATGCTGATTCATTTTGATGTTAAGACAGATCAGTGAAAATTTTAGCTTTTATCTTTAATAGTTTTTGAGATACCCAAAAGATATTCTTTGCTTGGATGTCCTGTGTGCCAGAACACTGACACTGCACATATGAAATGTAAAGTACTTAAAATAATTTCTTCACCCTCTTTGCTTTCTTATTCTATTACAGTACCTTCTAAACTCCCCTCTCATTAGCGATAAAACAATTTTGCTCAACCTCCAGATAATTTTCTGACCTGCTGTATTTATTAAATCTATAACATTCAAAAGCTTGGTTTTGATTTAAAAAAAATATTAAAAACATTTTTTATTTTGTTTTGCACTATAAAAGTTCAATGATTTACAAATGCCAAAGCATGCCACACAGTACCATTTGCTTCAGTTTCGTCATATTCTCCACAACTGTTCCTGCTAGTTTCATTATTATTATCGTA
The DNA here is from genome assembly GCA_015108495.1 of Heterochromis multidens. Taxonomy (NCBI): domain Eukaryota; kingdom Metazoa; phylum Chordata; class Actinopteri; order Cichliformes; family Cichlidae; genus Heterochromis; species Heterochromis multidens. Next base: position 1,165 of record VUQS01068581.1, read on the forward strand.
AAGAGCCACTGACTGGGAACATGTTTCTGCAAGAAACATTTCAACCAGAAACTCTTCAGAACTCTTTTTTTTACACCATAAGTATCTTTATTTTGTCAAATCTTTATCATCTATTCCGCTGTACCTACAGTACATACAATACAGTATATTTAAGATTACTTACATCTTGAACTTTATATTTCAACCAATCAAAACAAACCTAGATGGCATCGGTGGAAGCTGGGTTTTACAATATACCCCAATTCAATGATAATTCAGTTTTGTTGCAAATTATACTTGTAGTTTGTATCAATTGATAATTATACAATGTACTGAAGTCAATTAATGAGATATGAGAATGTGGCAAAATTTGCCTAAAAGAAGTGAGGTCATCATACAGTTTTCTTCTTAACCAGCTGGAGACATGCATCAGCATTTACAGACTTCTTGGTTCACATGTATCAATATTTGCCATGGTCACACATGCAGTTTTCCTGTGCTACAAGCTACTTTTGGCTGCTCCCTTGTCACAAGGGGTCACCACAGCAGGTAGCTCTACACGTTTGATTTGGCAGATTTTTACACCGGATGCCCTTCCTGAAATTCGACAGGAATTTCTTGCTCCATCTTGATTCGCCGTAGCAGTACTGTTGTCTCAAAAGATCTCAAAGTTTGTAAGTACACTAACTGACAGAAGCAATGACCAAAGAAGAACGTATGTTTTACACATACAGACACACAAAGGAATTACACCTCTGGATTTACCTATCCATGAACAGTGAACACACAAACACCCACATATCAAGACCAAGACTGAGTAGAAAACTACCCACAGTTTGTGTAACTATTATTACCACCCATAGTTATGTTGTAAAGTTACATGACCTGTAGTGTTCATTGTATGCTGGTGCTGTCACCTAGAGCCGGGGTGAACTTGGCACATTGGGAATCTAGAAAAAGCAGTTTGCTCACACGTGTTTAACATTATAAAAAGGGTGTGTTTTAACCCAAACCATGACAAGAGTTGAACTCCATTTTCCTGGCTAGGGTTTGTCTATATCTCCTCAATCTTTTCTGTGTCCTAACACAGACGTTTTCTGTCTTTTAAAGTTTGTGAAACACTAATTTGGGTAATTTCAGAAACACTTACATGGGTCATTTAACTCAGAAGAAACAAGCAACTGATATGATCACTTAGTTAGAGGCCTTGCTGCTAGAAGCAAAGAACAAATAAGCAGACACACTACAAGAGGTAAGCACAAACTTCACGAGCAGTATACAGCCAGATGCTGTCCCTAGGGAGCAGTTGAGGGGGATAGGTGCCTTGCTAAAGGGAACATTATCAGTGGATATACTGTATGTTGAATCAAGTTGAAGTGCTCATCATTCCCACCCACATTTTTCCATGCCAGTCCACTGAAGTGATCACAAGCCACTTCTCTAGGCTAAGGCTGCCTCCCTGAGCAGCCAGGCTGTAAAGCTGCAAAAATGAGACCAAAGAGAAAAACTGTGAACTTTCTCTTTGCAGGAAAATGAGGAGAAGTAATTTGATAGATTTCTCTCCTCTTTCCAGTGCCTCTAACACTACTTGCCAGCTGGCCAGACAGAAGCAGAGACTTCTGGGATAGATTTATGTATAGTGGTGGGTCTAAATTGGCCCCACATCAGGATGGCCTCTGACTAAAATATTAATAATGATGGCTCCTGTTGAAATGTGTGTGTGGAGGATTCTGGCAGCTTTTACATGTCTGGATTGCCCCCTCTAAGCTGTTCTCCGTCAGCAATACCACACATGTACATGCAGGCACACATAGAAAGAAGCACATTACCAGAAACACCAGCAAAGACTAACACACATGCATGCACAGGGACATACACTATGTCCTTATCCCCACTTGGCTCTTGATGAACTGACCACAACTCACAGAGAAGCTCAGCAGATAGAGCATGATGACTAAAACAACTTCCCACATGTCCTCACACATGTACACTAAAATAGTCATTTCAATACATGTATAAACATTTTTTTCCCCATCTAATAAGAATTAGTTCATATTCAGATGAAATGTACTGAGTATGCCCAATGCATGCCAGTGGCCTCTGAGCTCAAGTGCCTGCACTGAAATTCTACACAAATACTTTTTTTTAACTGGCAGAAGGAGGATGGTTTGAGGCACAATGACAATATACTTCCACTACTAAAATATTTGTAAAGCTTTTGAAACCACAGCTAGTCGAGACAAGTGCAAAACTGTATTTGCTGACCAGAGTTTTGACCACACTTAAAGGCCCAATCCCTAGTTTCTTACCATTAAAAAAATTTTTTTTAAAGAACTTTACATCTTTGACAACTGGTCTTATACGTTAATGACTGTGAAAACCTAGAAATGTTGTGTTTCAAACATGCAGTTAAAAGTCACAGGTATATTTTTTTATCACGTTTTAATGTTGGTGTTTAAGTTGAAGGCAGAACCATGTCTACCATCAAAAACAACATCTCATTGCCTACTTTTTACTTTTTTTTTCAATACTACTCATTGTCATTTTACATCATTGCTCACAGGTTAAGTATTGCAGCTTCTCATGCTGTTTCTCCTAAAATATAGATTAAATTATGCAATTTTTAACCAAAAATAGTAGATTATTGACACTTTTTTCATGACAGATATTGTTCCAATATAGTAACATAAATTGTAAAAGGGACAGGGATTGCAATATTTACTAAAGAAAGAAACAACATAAATGTGGAAACGCCGAGTGAATTCAAAGTGACTGGAAAGCACTTTTGCAGAACAAATCTAGGTTAATATTCAGTGTTGTCTTTGAAGTAAAATGTGTTGTGTTGTTAGTGAAGAATGTTTTACATTTTAAAGCTTTTACTGTCCACAAAAAAGTGCTGTAAACTTAAAAAAAAAAAAAAAGTTAAAAATAGCACAATTACCTGCACACTGACTCTCTTCAGTATACGCGGAGGAAAGGGAGGAGAGTTCTATTTCCTCACAAATCTTATTATCTCTCTTAACCACGTTACTTCTTCCAAAGCTGGCTTCAACACCAGAGTTTCACTGCTCTTTAAAGAACATCACAGCCGTCCACAGTGGCAGCCTGAGAACTGTCACTGAGACCGTTAGAAAACCATTAACAACGGGTCACGCTCCTCAACTGTAATCACAGTCTGTTTGCTTTGGAAATGGTGGGTGAAACAACAGTCAGTTACAGCAGTGCAACACTCCCCAAGTTTTGATTAAAAAGACTCAGATGTGAGATTCAGGCACTGTTTATGCAAATAAATAGGGAACCAACAATGTGCACATGTGCACACTGAATAGAAATAAAGGGCGGTATTAAAAAAGGCATTAAGGAAGAAAGAGTAGTTGCCATTAATTGTTTTCAATCTAAGCAACATCTAACAAGAGTATCAACAAGAGTGCTAGTGCTCATTTACAAGACCTCTGCATGTAAGCAAACCTGATTCCTCCAAACTAGTGTGTGCATGTACTGTGTCACATACTGTAATATTGTGTACTGCAACTATAGAAGCACTGTAAGTAAAAAAGGCAACTCTGACTTATGTTGCGTAGTCAGTATGCAGACAGAAATGAAATGTGATATAGCCTGTGTGCAAACACACAGACATTTGCAACACATACTGTGAACTGTCAAAGAATATAAAAGCAGTCCTGAAGAATCTAAGAGTGGACTTATCATTATAAACGCACACACACACACACACACACACACACACACACACGCACACAAAACACAAAGAAACTCTAGTGGTTTCCAGTGGAGCAGAAATACCATTATACCGTTAACTGTACATTACAAATGGGCTGCCAACTGTCTCTGGAGTATCACATGACCACCAATCGCTCCTCCAATTGGCTGGCAGGATGAACAGCATGGGTATCAGGTTAGCGATTGATTGGGTGATGTGTGGTGGAACAGATGGAACAGAGAGGAAGTGTATTCCCAGGAAACCACACCAAACCACTGGGTTTTTCCACAGGCAGGTGAGGACACACACACACTCTATAACAAGACAATTTCTAAACCTACACCTCTCTCCATCTTTCTTAGACTGGTTCAGGCTCTTCCTGTCTCTTTCTTTCTAGCCCTCACAGGCTATTTGGTTCTGCATAGATCTTCATTATGTTTAATTACCTTCTCATGTTTCACTGGAATGAATCCACATGTGAGTGAGTTGGGGGGGCGGGATTTCTTTTCCTTTCCAAATTCTGAAGCTATTTTTTATCTGTCCAAAAGGTACAATAAATTAACAAAAGACAAAAAGCTGAATTGACATACTTTTCCATGGCAAGATTTATATTGGAGCAAAACTGAAAAATCAGTCTGCAAGTCTACTGTGCCTTGACACGATTCATGTTGTTACTGGCTGAACATGGAAAACATCAAACATAGGTGGTATTGTTGAAAATGGGTTTTTAACCAACAAGAAATTTCTTAAAAAAAAGAAAAAAAGATCTCACATGTAACTAAACATAAATCTATGTAGTTCTATAGTAGCCAACAAAAGCTGTTAAGCCAATAGTCATAGGGAGTCATTTATAATATGATATCTGCACTGCTTTATTTGTTTTGTTTGTTTACCTTTTGTTTTTTTTTGTCTGTCTGCACAGGACTCCATGCAGTCCTGTGAAAAATAAGTACACCCTTGCTGCTTCCATAGGAATTAAGAGAGTAAGTAACAGCCAGGTGCTGCTAATCCAGTGCACTTGATTAATTGACCACCTCTATAAAAGCAGAAGTTTTGGCAATGTTAACAATGCCACAATCTTCCTAGGTGTGGATGCCCCAGCAAATTCACCCCAAGGTCAGACCATGCTATGCTTAGAGAAACTGCAAAAAACCCAAGAGCTACATCTTAGACTCTGCAGGGCTCAGTTAGCATGTTAAATGTTAAAAGATTGATATTCATCCTTCAGTATGATCAAAAATAAAAGACTGAACTAGTATGACTTGTTTGGAATGGATGCCAGGAGAAAGTCTCTTCTCTAAAAAGAAACTGGCAGCATTGCTTAGGTTTGCAAAGTTGCATCTGAAAAAACCACAATACTTCTGCAACAATGTCCTTTGAAGAGATGAGACCAAAGTTAAGATGCTAGGCCATAATGCTCAGTGCCACGTTTGGTGAAACCAAGCAGAGCATACCACTGCAAACACCTCATACCAACTGTCGAGCATGGCGGTGGTGGGTGATGATTTTGGTTTGTTTTGCAGACACAGGACCTGGGCACCTTGAACTCCTCTGTATACCAAAGTATTCTTGAGTCAAATGTGAGGCCGTGTGTCCAGCAGCCAAAGCTTGGCCGAAATTATGCCATGCAACAGAACAATGATCCCAAGCAGACCAGCAAATCTACAACAGACTGGCTGAAAAAGAAACAAATCAAGGTGTTGTAATAGCCCAGTTAAAATCCTTGACCATCAAGCATGCTCTCAACAATCTGCATTCCAGTGATTGATTCACATCCGTCAAGCAGAAAGGTGCCGATCAAGCACAGAAGATTCCTGCATGTCGACAGGAGTACAGTATTAGTAGATCCAGTTAGCACATCAGTTATTCTCTTGCTCTCCATACCTTCTCCAAGTGTGTAGAAATCGCTCTGGAGCCACTATGCAGAAAGGTTGCTGGAGAAAAGATTTCAGTTTCCCACTTTTTACATCCATGTGCACTCTGTAATAAATCAGCCATTTCTCATGACCACTAAACAGGAAAGATTAACCCTCTGTTATGAACATTGCACTTAATTAAGCACTTCCTGAAAGGAATGAAGACCTGCTGTGGGCCTCTGTGTGATTTACCTCTAGTGCTGCAGTCCCTGTTCCATCCAATAGCCCAAATCTCTCAAAATGCTGTCTTTTAATCCTGACTTCAGCTAAGATAGTGAGTGACTTATGCCCTTGCCATCCTGTCTTAATATCATAGAGGATAGGAGCATTGCCACTTTATATCCAAAACCATCTTTTATACCTAACAGAATGAACAGCTCTGTTAAGGTGAGGGTCCCTGGAGGACTTTTTTCTCCTGCCTTAAAAGAGTGAAGCAGAAGAGTCATCTGACCTGCTGTGCTTGGTGCATGCTCGATGTGTTTTGCATATAGCCACCATCAGACAGATGCAAGAACTTTTCATCCGCCACAGAGGACTTTCTTTCAAAATAGTGTTTGTCTCACCGGCTATCAGACAACCATACAATGCAGCAGGATCAGAGCCTCTGCAGGGCGCCTGTGTTCACTCCACAAGAGCCTTAACTGTGGCAGATATATGCACAGTAGCATCTTTGGTCTCTCAGTGCCTCCTCATTGGTTTGTTTCTATGCAGTGTATCTGAGTACTCCCTGGCTGACTCAGTTTTAAGCATGCTGGGCAGTCGTACTCTTATATACATGATACAGCATGTCTCTCTAATTCCATCATTGATGAGTAAGATGCATCGTGTGTAATGTCCTACTCTCCTGCTGTGGAAAGCATGTTGAGTGAAAAGAGTTTTTTTCAAACAGATAGGTCCTGACTTGTTGTTTTTAATAAATTACAATAATAAAGCCACTTTTCGCTGCTTTATTGTGCTTTGTACTTACAGGTTGTTATCTGGCATATGTTATCTGCTTATAGACTTTATTATCACAATGGGGCATTGACCACATCTAGCTAGGCCCTTATCTTATCCAAAGCCACAGATATAACCTATACAGAAATTCATCTTTGGTCTCATACTGTACTCCACAGATACTGGAGCAGACATGTAGACTCTATACAGTGGTCCACACTGGCTCCACATGTGTCATCTGAAAAGTTTTATATAAAAAGTTTTTTACTTTTTATATACTCAGCTTTATGATTGTTTTAGGATGAATTCTACTGTCTTAGCTGAACTGTCCCTCCAAGAGCACTATAAATATAAAATTTATGGTTATTTTTCAGTCAGCATTAAATGCATAGCAAGCCAGGTGACCATTTAACTTAATTTAATACAATTCAGTTTTATTTATGTAGCACCAATTCAAAAACAACAGTCACCTCTTGGTGCTTTATATTGTAAGGTAAGGACACTGTAATATTAGAGAGAAAACCACAACAATCAGACAATCCGCTGTGAGGAAGCAATTGGTTACAGTGGAAATGAAGAACTACCTTTAAACAGGAAGAGCTCTCTGGCAGAAAGCTCAGGGAGGGGCAGCTGTCTATTGCAACCAGTTGGGAGGTGAGAGGATATTGAAGGTAAAAGAGACCATAGTGAGACAAGGACAAAACACAAACTATAGGAGATAGTAGACAAAATTTAATGAGAGAAGTGGAGAAAAAATGTTAAAGTACGGTATATTTTTTGTTATATCTTTTTTGTTTTTTATCATTCCAATTTTTTTTATGACTTTGTCAGTTTGTTCCTAATGATACCACATCATTGTTTTTCATTTCTGCTTTGATTATTGCTTTTCAAAAATACAAAGCATCTAATTTTGCCTATGCAGTTTTATTAAATAGAACCTTTTATTCTTTTTATTCAGTTAATGTTTGCCATAGGTTCTAAGTCAAAGTATCATGCAGTAACAAGGGAGGTAGGGGTATTGTTGCATGTATCATCTGCCTGGAGAAGAATGTTGGTGACATCACCAGATTTACTTGAGACAGCTGGGATGTGCCCTGGTCATGCCACACATGGAAAGCAGAGCTGATACTACTACATTGCAAGCCCCAATCCAAGCAGGAGTGTAGGGTGTCTGATTCGGTGATCTCGAGATCTCGTCTTTGGTTTTTGCAGATGATGTGGTTCTCTTGGCTTCATCAAGCGGTGATCTCCAGCTTGCACTGGGGTGGTTTGTGGCTGAGTGTGAATTTTCTGGAATGAGAATTAGCACCTCCAAGTCTGAGGCCATGATTCTCAGCAAGAAAGGGGTAGAGTGCCCACTCCAGGTCAGGGATGAATTGCTGCCCCAAGTAGAGGAGTTTAGGTATCTCAGGGTTTTGTTCACCAGTGAAGGGAGTGTGGAGATCGACAGAGAGATTGGTGTTGTCTGTAGAGATGTGGATGCTTACCTGTCTGTTGAAAGCAAAGATTTACAAGTTGATCTACATTCCATCCCTCACCTAGCTGTATCATGAGCTCTGGGTAGTCACTGAAAGAATGTGGTCGTGGTTACAAGCGGCAGAAATTAGTTTCCTTCAAAGGGTGTCTGGGCTCACCCATCGAGATCGGGATCATTGGGAGGGGTTCTGAGTACAGCCGCTACTCCTCTTCATCAAAAGGAGCCAGCTGAGGTGAGAGAGTCATCTGACAAAGATGCCTCCTGGACTTCTAGGTGAGGTGTTTCAGTCATCAGGTAGCAGTAGGAGGCCCCATGGCAGATCCAGGACACTCTGGGCTGGTTGGTGTTTATTCTGTTATTATTTCAGTTATCTTATAGTTATTTTGCACTGATGAAACCAGTCAGGGTCAAAATGACCCTGACTGCTTTCATCATATAAATCCAGCACAAATAATGTTTACTTGAAATTGTTGAAAACTAAGGGATACCAGAGTGAAAGGATAGATAGCAAAAAAACAAAAAAAAAAAGCTTTCAAGTATTAATGTGGATTATACTTTGGATAAAAGCTGCATTTTAAAAAAAAAAAAAAAAAAAAAAACAAAAGTATAGATTTCCATTTTACAAAATATGCAAATGAATTATAACTTTTTTTCTTTTTTCTTTAGATTTTGACATATATTACACAACTAATAATGCTCTGAGAAGAAGGTTTTACTGTTATTATTATTTTGCTATTATAATTGCTTCTTACAGTAAATAATTCTTGAGGTCCCCCGAGGACCCCAGTCTATAGTCCATATATGTTAAATAGATTGGTAGGATGAGGGTTAATGTGCATGCTGAAAACATATCCTCAAACATATCTATCAAAAATGACTCCAAGATTCCTCACAGCAGAACTGGAGGCCAAGATAATGCCATCCATATTAAGTATCTGGTTAGATAATGTGTTTCAGACGTGTTCCCAAGATTCATACAGGCTGAATCATTCTTGATGTATGTGAAGGTTAACTACGATTTGCTCTTCTCCCACTGGTGTGGCCCCTACTCATTTTATCTGAAAGTGGGAAACAAACTCCCTGATGTTCAGCTCCCTTTATAAGCAGTAGTGTATCTGCACAGAAGTAGCTGCACTTACTAAGTTCTGCTGTTCTGTCTGTGCAGCAAAGCATGCATTAGGACTGGAAGATTGTTCTCACTTAGGAGAAAATTCTCACAAGAAAAACAAGAATGGGGCTACATAGATGAAGGTAGTTGGGTTGTTGCCCTTTTTCCATAATCAAACTGTCTCAGAAGGCTGATGCTGGCTCTGTTTGGGCTTCACAATGTCACTGAACCATTTCTTTAACTTGGCAGTGACTCTCCTAGGTTCACGATAACAAGGAAACCAAATGCTTCATTATCTCCCAAGGTCATTTCATTCGAGGTGTTCAAAGATGTGCATGCAGCAAGAACACCTGCTGCACAAGGACTTCAGTTTCATGTTGACAGAATTCACAGAGTTCACTCCACTTATAATGCTTGGAATAATTCCACCTATTTCCACAAATTGTGATGTCCTCAACCCTGTCACATCTCATGTTGAATCTCATTCTGATGTTGAATCATGAAATGAGCATAAGGGAACTGTAATAATTTAAGTTTTTAAATATCTTCAGTGGCTTTGACAAACTTTACAGCAGCAATCACAGAGCTTCAGTACTTCAAAGAAATGCAATAACAGATTTATTTTACAGTCATTTCCTAATTGTTTGTATTCTAGAGTTGACATCAGGTCTGAATCACTATGGCACTATGTCACTCTTCTGTATTTATATTTATATATTCTATCAATATATATTTTTGGAATTGCTCCCAGAAATCAACTTATTTTAAAGTTCTAATAACTCATGATGATTCCTATAAGACCTCATCATTGTGAGGTGTTGTCTATGCTTAGACTTGGGTCAAAACATCTTGTTAGCACCAAGTCAGATTGGAAGAACCAGGGCAGCTCTTCAAAACTGGAAGTCACCATGGAGATGAACCGCCTCAGTTTAAATTGTCTCCTGTGGCCTTTTCTCGTCTGTCATTGTCTCTTCAGACAAAGCTGCAGCACAATGCTTCATTCCCTTGAGCTGTCAGGAATGTGTTCCTCTACTGTCCTCAACACAATAGACAGGCTGCCTTGTTTGGTGTTCTTCTTGGAAAGCATTGTGACTGTGGGAGTTTGGGCTCAGAAACAGTATTACTGCTGCCATAAGAGAGGCTCTTTTAGATATAGATTTTAACTGAAAAAAATAGCATTTGTGATAAATTTGAAGGCAAATGATCTAATCATCAAATGATCAAAAAGACTGAGCTGCAACATTAAACTGAATTTTTTTCTGCATGCCTTTCCACCATTAGTTTGACCTCAAGGATGAATAACAGGTATCCCTTTGAACAGTCTTCCTGTGCTGATAGCCATCTATGTGACGACTGAATATGAAAATTTAGCATGCTGAACTAGAATGTGTAAGGAAATAGCTGAATAGCTTAATGTCAGCTTAGCAAAAAGATGAATACATTTTGAAACTCACTGGGGTAGCTTTTTTTTTAGTAAATCCTTTTTAGATTTCACATTTTGTACATACAGTAGTAGATTTGGCATATATACATAGGTAAGAATGTTATGAAGTATAAGTTGGTGCCTCAGTTGCACTGAACAGAAAAGAAAAAAATGCCACTTGCTGTCTGTTATTATTATCTCACTATTTAAATCTGGGTGTGTTAAATTTTAGATGCAGTTTCATCTTCTGTAGTCATTAGCACTGATAAATCAGATGGAGCAGCAATTACCCCATACCCTATACAGTCTTATAAGGTTTGTACCTCTTAACATGAATACCTTTAAATACATGCATGTCATGTCCTTGTCTCTTACCTCATGTTCACTGTCAGCCTCTTCACGATAAATTGACCACTAAAGGTCAAAATGCCCCAAAAAATATCTGTAAAAAACATTTTATGAGCTAGAATATCTTCTTGTAGTACTTCGGCACAAGAAATATTGACAACCAAAAGTGGAATATTGAGGGCCTGAAGGGATGTATCTTTTTAGTAGACATCTTAAAAATGCTTTACTGCTTATTGACAGGGGGTTAAACTATAATAATCAATATTCAGTTGTGAAAGTAAACAGCAGTAGCATAACATATTTATTAAGCTATTCACTACATCCATGAATCTTCTCTGTGGTCTTCCTGTTTTCCTCCTGCCTGGCAGCTCCATCTTCAACATCCTTTGTCCAATATATCCACTATCCCTCCTCTGCACATGTCCAAACCATCTCAGCCTTGCCTCTCTAACTTTGTCTCCAAACTGCTCAATCTGAGCTGTCCCTCTGATGTGCATATTGCTAATCCTGTCCATCCTGCTCACTCCCAATGAAAATCTTAACGTCTTCAACTCTACCACCTCCAGCTTGGCTTCCTGTCTTTTTGTCAGTGCCACCGTCTCCAAACCATACATCATAGCAGGTCTCACTACCATCTTGTAAACGTTTCCTTTCACTCTTACTGTTATCCTTCTGTCAGAATTCACCCCGACACTCATCTCCACCCGCTCAACCCTGCCTCTTTTTCACTTTTCTTTACCTCTCTTGTGCAATGCCCATTGCTTTGTATGGTTTGTGTGGCATACCTCCACTTCTTTAGGCTCCTCATACATGTCTTGCACTAGCTTCACATACTTCTCTGCCACTCCTGACTTCCTCATACAGTAGCACAGTTCCTCTCTTGTCACCCTAGCATATGCTTTCTCTAGATCCACAAAGTCACAGTGCAACTCCTTCTGACCTTCTCTATACTTCATCAACACTTTCAAAGCAAACATTGCATCTGTAGTGCTCTTTCTTGGCACTGCTCTGCAACAGATAACAAAGGCAGTGATGAGCAGTCAGGCTCGTAGCCTCCGTTTCTACCTGTTCATGTATCTAAAGTAGAATCACTGTGGTGATCGCTTTGAAGTATATTTAGGCTGGTTTTCATCTTTGCTTTGTGTTGATACTTAAATATTGAAAGAAAGATTGATATGTGTCTCCTCATTTGGACAGGGATTTGTGTTGTGTGGGACAAGCCTAAGGTTTATATTGTTAACTGGTAATTAATGGACAATGCATTTCAAGTGATTTTACAGAGTAACGAGAAAGTAATGTAACGAGTAGTGTAACAAATTACTTTCTCCGTCGAGTAATAAGGTAACGTACTGCATTACTTTTAAGAAAAGTAATGTGTAATACAGTACTTTTTTTGAGTGACAACTCTAACACTGCTCAACACACATTTCTATCTCTATCCTTATCACCCAAACCTGCTGCACATCCTTTCAAGCTCAATCTCTCTGCCTAGCCAATCAATACAAGTCAGTTTCTCCTTCTTTAGTGTGCAGTCTCACATACAACTCACTATAAGCCTTTTTCTTTGCCTTTGCCAAATATCAGAATTTATTTTGATAATTATACTTTGTGCATATGACATGCAGTTTTAAAAACCAAAGTTGTGATGAAAAGGTTATTATTTTGGGTCCTTAAATGTTTTGTTTGCATATTGTATAATGAAGCAGAAAATTGAAATATTCAAGTAAAATACAAGTACCTCAAAACTGTACTTCAGTACAGTACTTAACTGAATTTCCACTGATGAATTTGGAGCTCTTCATACTTCAAGTCTGCAGCAACCAGATTGCTTCTTAACACAGCAACACTTTAAACTTATATGTGTTTTATGTCATTCATTGTGCTTCTTTTTTAGATCCCACACATCTACAGCATCTGGTGTTTTAAATGGTCAAAACAAAACTTCTAGTGTTGTTGATCAGGCCATCTTTTCTCTTTGTTTTTCAAACATCTCTGATTCACACACGGCCAAGTATCAGCAAGTAGAGATGAGAAACAGGGGGACTGCATTGTGTTAACGGTTGAGTGGTTGATGATGATGGCTCAGCCCTCTTACAAATGAGCCACAAGATGACCACTCGAGCACAATGAATGTTCCAGGCTTTCAAATGAACTTATTGAGCCCACCAATCGAAACTCTCATATCTTGTGTCTGTCTTTTTGTCTCTTTCTCTGTCCCAATCCTTCTGCTCCAAATTCTACATTTAGAGCCTATTAGATCTTATTTTCTCCATCAAATAATGTATCATCTTAGAAAATATGTGTAACACAATGACTCATTTGAAGTGTTCCAACAGATCCTTATAGCAAACAAGTAAAAAGGTAAAACAGCAGTTGTTCAGAAACACATTAAGATTGATATGCAGCCTTTCCTAAAGAGCTACTCTCTCAAATAACAAGCAAAAAATACTGACGCTAACTAACTCTACAGTTGCAGATCTTTCAGTTTCCTCACTAGACCATTTGTGGTGCAGAGATCAGGCAGAGAGCCAACACTCTGATATGTATGCAGTGTCATGAATTACTTGATGTGATTCTACTTAAGGAAAAGTTACACATGGCAATGCCTGATGTTATTATATTTAAACAGATGTCCAGAGAAGGGAGTGGAAGGCATTAATGGTAATGACTGTGTATGTCAGCATCACTGATGGATGTCCACCCACATCCAAACAGGTGGCATCCTGCAGGCAAAGCAATCACAACCTCATTAATAAGATGTTGGCCAACTAATATTCTGTTAACATTCACGTCTGTCTGTTATTTGAAAAATGCATCTTTATAAATTCAGATGCAAAGAAAGATAGGTACATGTGTGTGTCTGTGCGTGTATGTATCATCATAAATCAACACTACAGCCATTGAACTAAGATGCTAAAACAACTTAACATAAACCTAAATTAGGGACCACAATCAGGCATTACTGCTTTTAATATGCTCCTGTCAGGAAGGCTGACACCCTAAAGAGCATTGTGGGTCATTAACTCTAAGAGATGGAATTCATTCTGTGACCTTTAGGCGGTTTTGTTGCATTGCATTTAGAGATTGGTGTAGTTTAAGATGACACCATTTAATGCATAGTGTGTCTGCTTACTGGTTAATTTCATTTTTAAGGGGATATGCTTGATTACTTCAAGAAATTCTGAGCGGAACTATATAAGAATGAGCCTCACGTTTCCACAGTATCAACAAGGTCCACACATAGGCAAACATTCCATTTTATTTCTCAAAATCAAAGAAAAAAAATAATTGGTGCAACCTGGATTTAAAACCTAATGAACAAAGACGTAAATGCAATAAGGGGGTAAAACTAATGACAGGAAAAACAGCACTGCAGCAGCAATTTTGAACTAATTCAATCTCACTCAGGCTTCCAAAATGCAATAACAACACAAATAAATAGTTGTTTTGCTTAAAAGTAAAGAACAGGAAGAGGTGATTGTTTTGCTCTGTTTCTCTCAATACAGGTAATTGAAAACATGTCTAATATTATCCTGTATATACTCCTCTCTATCTCTGCTACCAGCTAACATCACTTTCTCAGACTACAGCCAGACCTAACATCAAGAGGTACCTTACTGCGTTGTATAGCAAACCATGTATCAACAGTCTGGAACCTGTTCCATTTATTTTAGGTAATAAAATATTTATTAATTCAGTTCGTATCAGACTTGATTTTATAAAACTGCCTGGTACCATGTTTTTTAGAAAAAAAAGATTATAATCCGATTTATTATGGTCACTACTCAGGGCGTTATATTTCAAAACCATTACTTTACTTTTGAAACATTATTCACTTGTTAAACTTTTTATTACATTTTTATTGTCCGTGACCATTTTCTATCATTTTGTGTCAACCTGACCTAACCTGCTCCAGCCTGGTGGGGAGTTAATTTGAGCTTTTAGAATGGGTTGAAAGGGAAGTCCTGGATTCAAAATTTGTGGAAGTTAAAATTCTACTTGAAAATAAAAATCTGATTAATTGCACTACTGTGTATAAAAGAGCAGCAGGGTAAATAGCCCTCAGAATCAATGCTGTCATTAATCGAACTGGGCCATTGTATGTATCAGTTTGAATAATTTGTTTGCAGTTTGAAAACATCTGCAGTAATGTTAAATATCCAATACTTCAATACTAAATCAGTTGTTGGCCAAATAAAGCTATTTTCATACATGGACTCAAGGCAGGACGTTTTGCTCAAACTGTCCAAACTCACATGTAGCACACAACAGGTGTGCTGCATGTGAGTTTATGTCGGATGTGTTCCCACAACAGGAAAGTCTGGGTAGACATTGCAGAATGAAGAACACGTGATTCCCAGTGGTTCGCTGTGAAATTACCTGCTTTATTCTCACTGGATTTCAATCGGATGACGCATGGGCCTTGAGCCGCTGAGTCAGACAATTGAGTTCTCAAATACAGCACTGCTGGGTAATGTTGAAAAAAAGTAGGGCTGTAATACAGCGTGAAATCTGTATAAGAAAAAATGTGGCAGAAATGCACCAACTATAATCTAATGAGCGTTTTGCAAAGATTTATTAAAAATGTAGACGGCGTGAACTCAGTGAAATTTTTTATGATTAACAGATTTATCTTAAACAGAAATAATGCAATATGCTGTTTTATTACTATACCATACAAACTATGGGAGACTGCATACATGTTTTAGAAACATCTAATGTCAAAATATGACTTTTAAAACTGTACTGTATGTTGTGGTACTCATTACCTTTGGCCTTATAATTGTTTATCTGCCTTAGTGAGAGATAAAATCATAATACAAATGTTCATTATGATTTGCCCGGGCAGTTATTGTCGAGTCAATCAAAACTCTTCTTGAATTACACTGGATCAAAGAGAGAGATATTCTCAGGGGCCATAATTGAAATCGGCCATAAGCAACTGAAAAACAACCTTCTATGTGACAGCAAAACACACAAAAAAACACAGTTCACTGAGTGATGAACCTAAAACTCAATGGAAACTGAAAGCCTCGTTGGTATTAATTAAAGTGCTGCAGCCAAATAGGCCATCTGTTTAAGTGAGTTTAATTCTGTGGTGGTGCACTGTACATATACTATAATGCCATTAATACAAGGCTTGGGTCCCTTGGGCTGCAGGCAGAGGCTGAGCCAGATGAGAGCCTGATCACACTGCTCCGTGATCCTTCAGGGACCTCCATGAACACTGAGTTCAGTGTGGTCTGAGTTGGAATGTGCATTCATGTGGAGCTTATGAGTAGTGCTGTGACTACTCACAAGCTCCACATGATGCCATAGCAGTCACACCAGACGTGAAATTAGGTTTCTAATCGTGTGTCCTCATACTTTCTGCAATATCACACAGCTGCAAATCTGTAAAATGTAGCCAGTGCTGCAAAATATGTGCACCCGCTTGACCTAATAGATAAGTCTAAAAATTTGAGTTAAACTATGGCAGCCTTTAAAATGCTTTGTACTCTAATACAGAAAATACTGTATGCTGCAAGTCAGTGAAAGTTATGCCCGCCTTCTGAATAATAAATATTCCTGGCTCCAACTCCAAAATTTTAAAATCAGTCTTGTTGCCCCATTTCTGAGCAGCTGGCAGGCTGAATTGTAAATTGCCCAGCCACTTAAATCAGTGTGCAAGTGAAAAGTTTTAAGTGAAAACTGGGCAATAGCAATTAAAGACAATAGTCTGTTCAGGCCAACTTGGTCGACTGGATTATGGCTCTCAGTTTTCTGTGTTTTACTTTTTTGTCTGACAGAATGACACATGCCAGGCTAGAAATTCTGTAGACCTGCAGGAATATGCTGAGATCAAATATTGGAAATTACTTTTTTTAAATTTCTGATTAGGTATCATCTGATTTAAGTTTTATTTGAAGCACTATAGGGCCAGTTTTATCCTGATAGTCCTGTTAGCTCTTACAGAAACAGCATAGATAAGTAATAACATCTTACTAATATATATATTTTACCATTGTTTCCCCGAGGTTGACTGCTTCGCTCTGCTCTGTGTGTAGGAGGTGGGGTGTACACATACACAATGAAAAACAGTGCTAAAGAAAATGACTTCATGCTATTTGGATGAGCTATTCTTGTGAAGAAGCTGCACACTACAGTCTGTCTCGGTTAGCATTTTCTCTGCTCCTCACAGTCACTGTTTTCAATTCAAGGTCTTTACTGTCATGCAAGCAAAACTGAATTACAGTTATTCTAACCTCACATGGTGTGTAACATTAAATAAGAAACAAATAGTTAGATATATAAAAAGTATAAAAGTAAGAAATATGGAATATTAAAATATTGGACCAAATGTGAAATATGATTGAAAAATTATGAGAGCAGGGCCCTGAAACATTTATAATTGGATGATCTCCCAATAAAGGTAATCTTCTCTGGCATATCCAGGCAGCTTCCAGTGTGGCTGCTATTTTTAGATCACTATGATTTCACCAGGGACCTCTAACTTGTGCTGAGAGCAAACAATACATTTTGTTTCGAACTGTGATTAACAGCATGAAGGCTGCTGATGAAAACTGGATATCTGGCTAAAACTGAACAGTTTTCAGCAGTTTTTAGTTAAACAGTCTCCAATTTTAAAGGTAGCAAATCAGGTGAGAAACAAGAGCGGAAGAATGCTCACCATTTTTTTTTTGCGACATTCATCAGGTTGCGCACTGTGATTTATTGCCACAGGATAAGACTGTCAGTGTAGAGTTCTACTTTAATGCTGTGGAGCATCTGAGAGATAATATTCACAGGAAACAATCACCACTGTGATGCATGCCAGCATGTCACAAGTTTTTTTTCCTACATCAATACAATCTTCGCTCGCCTCTGGCACATTGGCAAGATTTGCCTCCCTGTAACTTCATCCACTTCTCGAAAATGAACATGAAATTAGAAAGATCGCTTTTTTGACAGAAGGGAGGAGATCCTGCATGCATCACAGAGGTACAAGGAAACATAATGGGACTTCCACTGAGAAATCCAAACATAGCAACATAGCATGAAAATGGTCCTCAGGTGCACAAGAAGACGACTTTGAATGTGAGGTGAGGCTTCTGATTTTCATGGACCTGTTCTCAGAACACACTTCACACTTGGGACAATTTTACTACAGTATAATACATAAAATTTCTGTCTATCTCGCCACAAACTCCTACACGATCAGGAGCAACCAAACATGGCAAACAGGAACATCTTAGACCCCTTAAGATTCTTATCTATATGAGCTATTATGACATCAGCATGATACCTAGCAACCACTTACCAACGGGCCAAAATTAACCATTTGTATCATTTCTGCACCTGTAACACCTTTTGTAAGCATTTTATCATTTTAATGATAATCGCTACAATAACATCTTATTTATATCCACAAAGGTTCTTATCTATATCACATATGTCATCATGTTGTCTGGCAACAACCTAACAACAGACTATATTTATATAGTAGAGCATTGCATTTCTAGACTGGAAAACAAGATCTGTCACCCCTATTTCTTTTAACGTTTGTCATTGTGATTAGTATATTAGCTTTGCCAACAGCATGAACAGACCAAATAATAGCATAGCACAGGCATGTACTAGCATATATATAGATATAGATAGATATAGATATATAGATATGTTTTGGGTTTTTTTTCTAAATGTGATCTGCATTCCAGCAGACTTTAGTCTTACAAAACTTACAATATGTTAGTGCTGCAATATCTTTATTGAATTCAGGATTCATTGTGGGGCTGCTTTTTGAAAATGAGAAATAAAGAAGACTTTATTTTTCATGGCCGTGGTTTTCAATACTCCTTAGTAGAGGTGTCTTTATTTGTAGTTTGTAGAATAGGAAGGTGTGAACTTTTTGCACTCACACATGTACATAGTTTAAACATTAAAAGCTAGAGATAGTGGAGAGAGTACTTTCTTTTGGAAAGTTAATAATTTTGACCATTAGAGTCCTCTGGGGCATGTCTTGTATTAAGAGCTAGAATAAATTGAATTTTGAAAAGAGATAGGCAAGGGAAAAAATGAAGAGATGATTTTCCGTATGACTTCTGTTTCTTCTTTACAATGCGTCCTGGGATTAATTTCTGTTTTTCTTGTTTATACAACAGAAAATAAGCAAATAAATAAATAAGTAAATAAATAAGTCATGGTCCGAATTCACTAGAGCCTTGATCTCAGTGTGCTGTGTTGCTGTTGTTTTTTTTGTTTTTTTTCCCAAGTGGAAGGATAGGTGCACCTAAGTGACTGGATGCAATTTGTGGAATCTAGTGCTTCTGCTTGCTGTGTTTGATTGCGATAAACAAACGTCTCTTTCTGCCAGTGACAGCTGGACACCGTAGATGCCCCCAGACAGCAAAACAAGGTGATTTGTAAATTACAGGTCCTTGTTCTAGGTGAATTGCACTCAGTACCCATGAGTGGTGGCAAAGGTTGCCTAAGTTATTTGATTTCAGTCGTAGCTGCTCGCCTGTCAATAGAGCACCAGTGAACAAACTTAAAGTTCAAATGCTTGTATTGGATGTCCATGCCTGCATTGCCCTTTGTATTGTGTCACTACCACTGGAGAAATGGTCCCTCTGTTTTTTGTGTATTTGCAGAGAAATAAATTCTACTTATTTTGGCATTTACTTAACAGAGAATTTATCAGTTTTACTGTACCTGTAATCTCAGGTGGTAATAGGGTTACAGCAGTGCTACAAGGAAGAACAAACTGTTTAATTTGAATTAAACCTATATAACATCCGTTTTTTGACACTGTTGGTTTGTTATTGCTAGATATTAGAAATAATTTCCCTTAACTTGCCTTTGCAGTCAGAGTACATAATATTACCTTCCTCCCCTCTGACAGTCATCCTGCTTTCCCTGTCTTCACCTAAAATTGTTTCGGTGATAGAGGCTTTGGTCAGGGAGGTGGTCTCTTTATGGTTTTGTGCTTGCTGCTAAAGGCTGAGGTCAGGCTAAAAGGGTACGATGTGAGGCCTCAAAGCTTGAGTGGGATGGGGAGGGTACATTGGAGCTATAGACTCTCCTGCTGTGGAGAGCTCTGAAAAGCACAAGCACGTTCTGTTCTCTCTCACCAACCCCAGGTTCTGCAAGATGAAAGCAGGGGGATGATGGTGGAGACGTGGTGTGAGGGGGAGTATGCAGCTTCAGAAGAATCGATAATAGTATATTTCTGACTGTTATGCTTTTCCTTTTGTTTTATTTTTGGCAATCGGGCAGGGCCATTTGTACATACATGGGAACCTTTTTCCTTTTCCTGTTATACATTGAAATGTGTAGATGTTTGCTTTATCTTTGCTTCTGTGGTATTGCTTCGCATTTCTTTCATCTGATATCCTCATGCCTCCAGCTACAAAAGGGATTTGATCAAAATGAGTCTTATACTTTTATTTCACCTCTGTGTCTTTATTAAGCATAACCTGCATTGCTTTCCTCTTGCCACCTTGTCAGAGAGTTGGAACTGATCTCGAGATAAAAATGGACATTTTGTCCCCTGCCACCCTTCAAAATAGAAGCCTAGCAGGATGCCAACTGAAAAAATGAAAAACCATTTAAATTTATTTTCAAAAATACCTCACACTATAGACATGCATAGGTGTCATAGCCCTATTAATGAAATGGAGCAAAGTGTGTAGGTTTTGCACATTTTGCACAGGTTTTATTATTGTGGTTGTTCATTGCAGTTATTTTTTGTTAGTTTGTTTTTGCTTATGTTGCCATGGAAACGCCACTGGTGGTCAACAATTACAATAAATCAAATGATCTGTATTTTTTGTGTCATACAAAATCAACTTAGGAACTTATTTAACACTACATTTGATTGTTGGTTCTTTTGCTAGTATTTGCTTTTAGAATGAAACAGTGTTTCACAGGTTTGAAATGAACATTTTCACAAGGACTTTTATTTTTAAAACTTTCTATTACAGTTACAGTTATTCACCTAGAATGGCTACATTTTAAAGCATTTGTTCATTTTTTGCAAGTTACATAAAAATACCAGGTTTACTCTTTTATTACTTTATTTAGACTCTTTATTAAAGATCTTTGTAGCCACCATGATGTCATCCATTGGTTCACATACTTTCCTTGTAAAGCTTTGACTTGAGTATTGAGCACAGACTTACAATAGTGCTGACGATTATGAAGTTTTTAAAATTCAGCTATACCAGGATAAATGCCCACTGTGGCTTTTTGAGGGGATTTGAATTATAATATTATTAGCCACTAGGAGCATTGTGGAGCATATTGAAAGGAGAACTGTATTTACAGCATGCCATATGTCATATGATGCAAAACTTTACAGAAATGAATTAGTGACAGACATACTCGACAACTTATTGTTTTTAACAGGGCAAACATCCTGGGTCACAATTTACACTATAAAGCAGATGATTTATAATTGCACATTTATAAACAGCAAGCTGGGTAATGCTAGCTAACTAGCCAGGTGGTGTAACAGTGTGTTACCAGCTGGGAGTGGCTCTGCCTCTGCATTCAAGAACAGTGAGGACAGATGGAGGATAATGAAAATAGAGCAGAGATGCTCCAAAATGTGACCAAGAGAGGAGCTTTGTCAGCTGTTTGGATGTTTTTTTTTGGTTTTAAAAAATGAAACACGTTTTACTGTTATTTCTGGTCGCACTGATTCTGTGCTGGACTTTGACTGTTGTGTGCAGGGCTCAAGCAACTCATCCAGGGAACCAGGTGATGCAAAGATAATGTGTTACTCAAGGTTAAAATGGGGTTTTCCTGATGACAGAATAATTTGTTCCATTATATTTGGAAAAAAGAGTCCAAAGCTTAGAGGTTGTTTCAAAGATACACTTGTGCTATTGGAACAGTAATTTTAGCGAGCCATATATTGACTTTATTTAAAAACTGTCAAGGTCTATGGAGCGGGTTGGACTCAAGACGTGAGACTCTTGGAAAAAGTTCACAGGTTTGGCTCAGGTTGGCTTCAACTGAGAGACGTGGAAAACATTATGGATTCTCATGTTGTGAGGAAGCTTGAAAACGACAGACAGGGTTGGTTAAAGCCTCAATTTCACCTAATTTGAACTTGAGGCTTTCAAATGAAATTAGGTGAAAGTTTCTTTGATTCCATGTGTAAAGGGATATTTTTTGTGGAAAGCCAAACTTTCTGACCTACTAAGTAGTTGGGAGCAGGGGTCCTATGGTGTTCAGCGAGGCGCTTATTCTTCTCCTTGGTTCTCTGAAGGGCAGCTTGAGTCGCTCTCCA
The DNA here is from genome assembly GCA_015108495.1 of Heterochromis multidens. Lineage (NCBI taxonomy): Eukaryota > Metazoa > Chordata > Actinopteri > Cichliformes > Cichlidae > Heterochromis > Heterochromis multidens. The sequence continues at coordinate 23,345 of VUQS01068581.1, forward strand.
AAGTCACCAGCAACAGCGCAGGGGATGCTGGACGGAAGGGACAGAGATCTCACCTTCAACGGCTGGAAGCAAGGGAGGTTGGTAGCCCAGGGATGACTCGAAAGGAGAAAGACTGGTAGCAGAAGATATCACAGAAGTGTGAGTATACTCAATCCAGGTGCGAGCTCCAGGTAGATGGATTGGAGGAGACTATGCACCAGAGAGCTTCCAACTCCTGGTTGGTTCTCTCAGCTTGTCTGTTAGTCTGGGGATGAAAACCAGAGGACAGACTAACCTGGCCTCGAGGGGAATTGCAGAAATCATTCCAGACCTGTGAAGTAAATTGGGGGCCACGATCAAAAACTATGTCCAGTGGAATCCCTTGCAGGCTGAAAACATGATCCATCAACAGCTGGGCAATTTCCAGGGCAGAAGGGAGCTTTGGCAGGCCGACGAAGTGAACTGCTTTAGAAAAACGATCGACAATGGTTAAGTGACTGTTACCTGAGGACGGTGGCAACCCAGTGACAAAGTCCAAAGCAATATGGGACCAAGGACGTACAGGAGTGGGTAGTGGTCTTAAGAGTTATGTGAGAGGAGAGCTGGCAGACTTGTTTTGGGCACAGACAGAGCATGCTAACACAAAATCACACATCTTTAACAAAACTTGGCCACCAAAACAAACGTTGCAAAAAGGTGATAGTACAATTTTTTTTTCAGGGTGACAGGTGAATTTGGCTGTGCCCAATGGATTACCTGAGAACAGACACTTGAAAGAACAAACAGGCGATTGGGTGGTCCATTACCAGGATCCGGCCCATCCCGTTGAGCATTGCAGACCAGTGATTCAATCTCTGGATTGAATCTGGATCCACCCTGCAGGGGCGTTGGTAAGACCAAATGGCATTACCAGATACTCAAAATGACCAAGGTGAGTGTTGAAGGCTGTCTTCCATTCATCTCCTCCTTTATCTGGACGAGGTGGTAAGCATTGCGCAGATCTAACCCACTGAAAACGATGGCTCCCTGTAGTAGCTTAAAAGCAGAGGACAGAAGAGGTAAAAGAAATTTGTTTTTAACCAAACTCACCGCAAAACACTTCTAGTGTTGGGAGAGGCTTTTCCAGGGGCTCTGGAAGCGGTAGCGGCCGCAGGGCCATAATCAAGGGATGTGGCAGTGATGTAGGAGAGCGAGAGGAAACACTGGTGTTAGGCTAAGAAGCAGATGAATTTAACATACCTCAGAATTCTGCTATCTTTTGAATAATGTCTTTCTGCTGCCCGCAGATGTGGCAGATGAGCATATGCTCATGTCTTCCCACCTGAGCTTGTGGTTGGGTGAGAGATCAACAAATCAGGTCAGAGTCCACTGAGTCCATTTTGTGGCCTGATTGCTCTATCAAGGAATATGGAGCGGGTTGGACTCAAGACACGGGACTCTAAGAAAAAGTTCACAGGTTTATTTACAGCAATATGAATAACATCTTGAGGCAAATGATTTCCAGTTAGTGTAGGTTCTGGTCCACGAACAGGCAAGTACAACAGGTTGCCTCTCCGAAACACTCTCTCAGAAACACGCTGGGATTTTCTGTGCAGAAAAACAGGTAAGAGCAAGTCACGGAGCAAAACCAGAGCAAACATACGAAGGTGAGGCGCTAACTTCATTAACGGTGTTAGTTCAACAATCAGGTGTCAACTGAAGGTCTTCCCTCAGCTTAAGTAGTAGCAGCCGAATGAGACAATGACACACCGGTGCGCTCATCATCTCCAGGTGCGCAGGAAGGAAAGGCGGGAAGCCCAGAGGAATCCTGCCCCTGAAACACAGAGGCATGGTTAGCTGCTCACACACACAAACACATTTACACAGACAGAGGAGAGCAACAAGGACAAGATCGTCGTGTCTACGGCGAGTTGTCTACCTAGCCTGTTCAGTTTGTTGTTTGTTATCAGAATCAGAATACTTTATTAATCCCAGAGGAAATTATGTGGTCACAGTTGCTCCAGGACAGTAAGAAAGTAATTAACAAGTTAAAATACCAATATTAAATAATACAATATATTACAAATTTACAAAATAATACAAATAGCCCTAATAATACAATAACTCAATATATAAATATCCCAATATATTACAGAAAATTAACTATAGATAAAGTATGCATGCAACAACATAGAGTATGGCACTGGCCACAACAGACTCATAGAAAATCCTGAGCATTGTCCGACAGATGTTAAGACCTCAGCCACCTCAGAAAATAGACATTTCTGGCCCTTCCTGTATATTGCAGTTGTGTTTTTAACCCAGTCCAGTTTATTGTCAATGTGTACTCCAAGGTATTTGTAGTCCTCCACTATGTCCACATCGACCCCCTGGATT
>VUQS01068582.1:0-24175 GCA_015108495.1 Heterochromis multidens
CTTTGCTGCCTGGTCTTAGACTTTTCATGCTGTGCTAGACGAGCTCTCTCAGTGAATTCAATTACCTTTTGAAGAGTTTTCTCATCTAGAAGCATTGTAAGTCTTTGTTGGATCTGTTCTTCTTTTGCTTTGAGCACCTCTGTCACCATCTTACAATGCTGTGATTGCAGCCATTCCCCAATCTCTGTGAATGGTACTCATGGCCATTGATCAATGGTCATGACAATTTGCATACTATTGATCATGAAACTGACCAAATGGCCCATTGTTAGTTAGTGGTGCTGGTTTCGGTCATTATGCAATGTACTGTTTATAAGGTTGGGGAATTCTGCAGTCAGCTGAGACTGAAGAAGTTACCAGTTGGCAACGAAACGTTTCTCCCACTAAAAAACGCCACGTCCAGATGAACAGATTCAACTTTTTGGGATTGTTTTACCTGGATTATTGAGCATGCATCAAGAGAGGTTTACCCCCTTTGATTGCTCTTATTTACTGCATGCCTTGTAATTACCTTTCAGTAAATAACAGACATTATTAGCAGATCACACAGTGTACTGTATGTGAAAGAATTCCAGATTCAAGTTTTTAGCTCAACATATAGGTGAAAACCTCTACCTTATATCAGGTTTTATTTAATTTTGTCAAAGAAGACATACATACATACATGTACTCTTCATGCTGATGACTACATTCAGTATTAAAAACAGAAGCTTTGCAGACTGAGATCAGCAGCTTCTGAACATCTTCTTAAACACCAAACTGAGTTACTGAGTTTATGCTCCTGAATGTAAAGATGTAGTAGCTTGTAAGTAGGACAATGACTGGAAAATAGAAGGAATGTTTTATAAAATGAAAACATTGTAGCTACCCAATACATGGTAAATGGTAAATAGACTGGTTCTTATATAGCCCTTTTCTACTCTACTTGAGCACTCAAAGCACTTACACCAGCCTTCTCCTCTGATAGCTAATGACTGCTCATCTTAGTTAGCTCAGGACGTTAATTTACTGAGTAGATTACAAAACACATTTAACTTACCGAAAAAGTATGACAAACAGGTCCCTTATGCAGTTAGTCCAGTTTACAGCAGAATACCTCATGTTGTCAGTTTGAAACAGACAGTTGTGATTATGGAAAGTAAACACTGGATCTCATCTCTTCGTCCCTCTATCTGCAATTCCCAAAGAGAGAAAGAAGAAAGAAGAAAGAAAGGATGTGTTGTAAACAGGCAGTGGGATGTCATTATTTCCTTATTACTGAGCAAGTATCTCCATGCCATCACTTGAAGCAATGCCAGGCTGCAGCACATGAAAAATGAATTATGGTCTACTTTAACTCTTGTTCATGACCTGTACTGCAGCCAGACACCAGGGGGCAACAGACATTTCGGCTTCACTTTTGGGGAGCTGTTAGATCGGTTTTTTACAGTCACTTTAGCACTGTTTTATGGATCCGGTTAAAAGAGTTCTAAAGTGCAGCTGTATGTTAGAAATAAACGTGTTTCATTTCCTCATTCTTTGAGTTGTCATCAAAGCACATACCTGAGCTGATTGATAAGCAAATGTTTATGTCTCTTTATTTGTTATATTTAACATGACTGCTTTCATCATCAGTTTGTATCTGTTATCACTGGACATTATGGATGTTTCACCTCAGAACAAAACTAAAGGCTACATGATTCTTACAGTATCACTATGTGGGCAATCAGGCAGCTGTTTAGTTATCAACCAATTCCCCTGCACTGAAACATTTACCTTGTGTTGCTATAGCAATCACTGTTTAAATTAAACTAGTCTGTATGATGCTTTATACACATAAAATGGTGACCAATAAAGAAAAATTTGTCCTGTTATAATGTGAAAAAAAAAAGTAACAGCTGCCATCATGTTTGAGATGATGTAAAGATTTCTGTGTGAAGGTGAGGCTGAAAGAACCTTAAACTACATTTGGTCCAGTTTTAGCATCTTAAAGTGATTTTTCAAATCCAGGCTGCAGACATTCTAAATGTGTTCTGACAACATTACATGTTCAATTAATTAATTAAATTTAGACATCTTTCCCACTGCAAAGCACTAAAATCGGTCTTAATTGGTCTAACTTATATTATTAATCCATAAGCAAACTCTTACCTGGTTGATTCACATTCTTATGTTCATTTGCTGCCCCCTGCATTTGGCACATGTCAGATTACAGCTGATTAGTAACGCAATCTACCCACAGATATGACTCATGTTAATCTTTTGAATACAGTATAATGGACAATGACAGACACTAAAGAACCACTGACCTTCATACATTTATGGTATTTATGGAATCCATCAATGAAGGCCCAGTTTGTTGGCGTCTGATTTATTTGCTCTATTTTTTGTTGAAAACATTAAAAAAAAAAAAATTAAAATATAAAATCTGGTAGGATTTCTGCTTTATCTAGTACAGAATATTCAAGTTGGCTAAAAGATTACTGAGTGGATGGTGTTGATTAAAATGACTCATTTCCCATGTCCCGTTTTTTAAAGACAAATAGCATGGTCCACATCGACGTCCATTCATGTTTCTCTGTCCACTGGATTAAAATAGAGGCTGTGCTCTTTATTTACCCGTTGCCATGCACAATGGTCCTGGTATTGGAGCTCCACTGGTGATGGCTTTTTTTTTTTTCCATTACCCACGAATAAGCTTAACTGAGGGTGAACATATAAAACTTATTTATTAAACTAACTGATCAGTTCTTCTGGAACCTAAAACTTAGAGTTTGGCAGAGTTAATCAGATCTTAGTTAAGGTTCATACTCAGAGTTGGTTAGTTAAACCTGCTTTCTGGAACAGGTCTAAAGGCTAAGTGTTCCTAGGTTATTGTTCTAATGTTGTTGTGAAAACCTTCTGTCTCATTGCTGATGACTTCACTTCCTGTCCACATGAGTTTCCTGCTAATTAGAATCACCTGTGTCCTATTTTTCTACATTTCCCCTTTCTGCCATCTGTTATGTCAGGATGTGAGAAAGATGTGCAAAGAAGAGACGAGAACTTGTCAGTTCCACTTTTCTGCAAAGTCAAAGTGTGTGTCATTTATTTGTCACGCCACTTTGACTAAAGACGTGCGCTTGTGTTTCCTCACTCTAAGCTCCTCCAGGATCCTCCTCTACTTTTGCTCTTTTGTCTTCTTGAGGTGCATTTAAGTGATTAGAAGATCCTCAATGATGGCTAAGGGAAAATGATTTCTGGGCCGCAGGAAGAAAGAGAACGTGAGTAAGCATAAGTTAGCATAATGAAAAGCACCCTCTCTATTCACTATCCCCTGAGCCAGTTCACCTCAGCACCTCTGTGTTTAAGAATCCAGCTGTTTTTTGTAGATGTTACTCATCATGTAGCCACTTTCACACTTTCTCTTACCACATCCTATAATGTTTACTGCATGTACTGAAATGCATCTATTGAAATGCAGTGATCTTATTGTATAACTATGTTGCAAGAAAAAAAAATGTAAAAGGGGCCACCTTCATGAATAAATCATATATTATAGGCATAAGTCTTATGAAACATACAATACATACACTATATTGCCAAAAGTATTCAGTCACCCATCCAAATCATTGAATTCAGGTGTTCCAGTCACTTCCAGAGTGGAGTGATGAATCACACTGTACAACCATGGTGAGAGCACAGTTTAGGGATGGCCCCTTCCTGTTCCAACATGACTGCACACCAGTGCACAAAGCAAGGTCCATAAAGTAAGGGATGAGTGAGTTTGGTGTGGAAGAGCTTGACTGGCCTGCACAGAGTCCTGACCTCAACCCAAGAGAACACCTTTGGGATGAATTAGAGTGGAGACTGTGAGCCAGGCCTTCTTGTCCAACATCAGTGTCTGACCTCACAAATGCACTTCTGGAAGAATGGTCAAAAATTCCCATAAACACTCCTAAACCTTGTGGAAAGCCTTCCCAGAGAGAAGCTGTTATAGCTGCAAAAGGTGGGCCAACATCATACTAAACCCTATGGATTAAGAATGGGATGTCACTCAAGTTCATATGCATGTGAAGGCAGACGAACAAAAAGTTTTGGCAATATAGTGTAGCTGAGTTTTTTTGCATATTTGCTTGAGGCCACACAATGTTGAATATTTACTCCACTTATTTTATTGTGCATGAATATTTTTGTAGTATTGAAAGTATATGGACTAAACTTTTCATTTTTTTTATCTCTACATATCCTGAATGTTTTCCTTTTTTTATGTATGAATGCACAACACCATTATTTTCACAGGCTGTGTGTGATCAGAAAACATTGTGTGGCACAGATAAAGCTGCTGATATACTTGTTTGGTTTTATCAGAAGAGTCTGAGGTTTTGGGATTGTAGTTTGAAAATTAGGTTTTTGCTATTTTGAGAAAAGGGCAGGTGGATTCCAGAAATGTGTCTTACCAGAAAAACTGTAAAACATCTATCCATCCATCAATCCATCCATGCATGCATTCATCCATCCAAATGCTTATCCAGGTCCAGGGCAGCAGTCTAAACAGAGATGCCCAGGCCTCCTCCAATTCTTCTGGGGGGGACACCGTGGCGTTCCCAAACCAGCCAAGAGACAATCAATCTCGAGCATGTCTTGGGTCTCCTCTCAGTTAGACATGCCCAAAACAACTCACCTATGAAACACCTAGGAGGCATCATTGTCAGATGACCAAAATGCCTCAACTGCATCCTTTCAGTGTGGAGGAGTAGCAGCTTTACTCCTAGCCCTCCCAAACACCCTTTCTTTAAGGCTGAGCCCAGACACCCTAAGGAGGAAGCTGATTTATTCTCCTTGCATTTGTGATCTCATTCTTTCAGTCACTACTCAGAGCTCAATGCCATAGGTGAGGGTAGGAACATAGATTGACCAGTAAATTGATGGGTTTCCTTTTGTCCTCAGCTCTCTCTTTACCATAACAGACCAGTATAGCATCTGCATCACTGCATATGCATACACCAGTCTGTGTGTCAATCTCCCTTCTTCCCTCACTTGTGAACAAAACCCCTAGATACTTAAACTCCTCTGCTTGGGGCAGCAACTCATTCCAACCTGAGAGTGGGCACTCCAACCTTTCTGGCTAAGAAGCATGGCCTCAGACTTGGAGGTGTTAATTCTTATCCCTGGTGCTTTACATTCAGCTGCAAACTGCCCCAGTGCAAGCTGGAGGTCATCACTTAATGAAGCCAACAGATAGATTCCAATTTGTTCATGTAAATGGGGAGTCTTCTTCACACACTAAGGTTAATTATGGCGTTCCACAGGGTTCTGTGCTGGGACCAATCCTGTTTACATTATACATGCTTCCATTAGGCAGTATCATTAGAAGGCACAGCATACATTTTCATTGCTATGCAGATGATACCCAGCTTTATCTTTCCATGAAGCCAGATGACACACACCTATTAGTTAAACCTGACCTCTAATTTTCTGCTTCTAAATTCAGATAAAACTGAGGTTATTGTACTCGGCCCTAAAAATCTTAGAAACATGGTGTCTAACCACTACGCCTACTTACTGTGGATGGCATTATCTTGGTCTCCAGAAACACTGTGAGGAATCTTGGAGTCATTTTCGACCAGGATATGTCCTTCAATGTGCATATTAAACAAATATGTAGGACTCCTTTCTTGCATTTGAGCAATATCTCTAAAATTAGAAACATCCTGTCTCAGAGTGACGCTGAAAAACTAGTTCATGCATTTATTACTTCTAGGCTGGACTATTGTAATTCATTATTATCAGGTTGTCCTAAAAACTCCCTGACAAGCCTTCAGTTGATCCAAAATGCTGCAGCGAGAGTATTGACAGGGACTAGAAAGAGAGAGCATATTTCTCCCATATTGGCTTCTCTTCATTGGCTCCCTGTTAAATCCAGAATTGAATTTAAAATCCTTATCCTTACACAAAAGGTATTGAATAATCAGGCCCCATCTTATCTTAAAGACCTCATAGTACCATATCACACTAATAGAGCACTTCGCTGTCAGACTGCTGTCTTACTTGTGGTTCCTAGGATATTTAAAAGTAGAATGTGTTTTGATCCCAGTTCCCCCTGCACAGGAAGTCTGGACCGGCTCTCCATCTAAAGAGCCCGAGTCTCTGTCCCTATGAGTATTACCCTAGTAGGTTGACAGAAGCTAATTTAAGCCGGTGGTGAGGTCACTTGCCTAGCTGCTAACTACCTCCATCCGAATGCCTATCCTGCTATCCTCTGATGACTCCCCTTTAAACTTGCAACCGTGAGTTAGGTGGAATCAACAGCCACACCCGTTAACTGCAGCTCCCCCAATGATCAATGGCACTCGGTAAGTTGCTAGGTTGTGCTTTAGTGACCTGGAAAGCAGGTCCCAGGGATCTGTTAACTTTTAAGGGTTAAAATAACCTACAAGAACCTTTAAAAAATATTATTACTCATACACAAGTGTTACCTTTACTGTTCAAAAGAACTCAAAAAAGGGAATGTCCCCAAAATTGACTTTAATTGCAGATAGGATATTTTATTTAAGCAATTTTGGCAAGGGCAAAGCAAATAGCTTAATCAGTTAATAATATTATATAACCAAATCAGTCTAGAATTTAGAGTTCCAAAGAAAAAAGAAAAAATAGTAAAACTTAAAATAATCAAATCAATCTAAAATTTAGAATTTAAAGAAAGGAAAAAATAGTAAAATTTAAAATAATAAAATTAATCTAAAGCTTAAAATCTTAAAGAAAAAGGAGAAATAGCAAAAAAAAAGGTTTTAGGAGAGGAGAAAGATTATCACGGCCGTTGATAAATCCTTTTCCTTAGCCGCACAGTTGTAAATAATCCGTTTGAAGGTCAAAAACTTCTTACAAAGTTCCCAAGACTTCTTCTAAGTTCCAATGCAACATGGCAGAAGTGAGCAGCGCAATCCCAAAAAATAGTAATATCCAAATTGATAATCCACAGTGATTGGAGAAAATGATTGTTAAATCCGTTAGGTTTCTATCTTTTTAAAATCCACAGAAAACCTTCTTAGTCCCAATGTTCTTCTCAAGACAACCCCGGAGATAACCCCAAAGTGCTATCTGCGCGCTGTTTATATTCTCTCTATCTTTCTCTCTCCTCCCCTTATGGCACAATCAACACCCAATCAGATGTTGACAACTGATATCATCAAATATCAACCACTCCCTGCTATCTGCCTCACCCACACAGAGACACAGACACAAGCAGCCTCTTCACTAAGAAGCTAAATATTCAGCAACAATTCATTTTAACAAGCCTTCTCCTTTCCATTCAACATATTGATCAGACAGTGATTCAATTTTAATCAGATTTCTGATTTGTCTGATTTGATGCAATAGGCTTATACTGCTGGAGCTTCCCATGAAGCTCCTCCACAGTGTGTTTTTTGTCCTGTCTTCCTCCCCTCAACCCCAACCAGCAGATGGTTGCCCCTCCCTGAGCTTGGTTCTGTTGGTGGTTTCTTTCTGTTAAAAAGGGAGTTTTTCCTTCCCACTGTCACCAAGTGCTTGCTCATAGGGGGTTGTCTGATTGTTGAGGTTTTCTCTGTATTTTTGTAGGGTATTTACCTTACAATATAAAGCGCCTTGAGGCAACTGTTGTTGCAAGTTGGTGCTATATAAATAAAAATCTACTTGAATTAATTTAATTTAATTAATTGAATTGAATTGAATCTTCAGTGGGTGACGTTATACTATACTAAACTGTCTATAGTTTTAATACTAAAGCCAGGAAAAACTGTTTAAACTTCGCAAGGTAAATGCCAGCTTGATAGCTTGGTGTTTGCAGTAACTACACTGAATTAATCACAAGTACTAAACTCCTCAGCTGGGTTTCCAGTTACGTTAATTACTTGTCATGGTGGAGTTAACAAGGGTCAAACACACTAATAACTCTTTACATTCTACTATACCACTCATTGCTTAGTTTCTCAGCTCATTAAAACATTATCAAACACCTCTTCATCTCCCTTAGTAGAAACCTGAAGTCCCCCAGCAAAAACCATTTTGGAGAGTCTTGATAAATAATGATTAACATATCTAAAGCTTCAATAATAACAATGATTAAAAAAAGAACATTATAAAGTCTAATTAAAATCTAATATGCAAAGTTTTTGTTTTGTTTTTTTTTATTCTGCTCATGGGCTGCTTTTATGTGTTTTGTACCATGCACAATTATTCTGCGGAGATTTGGTGCAACCTGGCTCCCCTCATCAACACCCTCCCAAAGTGACTATTTTACACACTGACAGATTAATTATTGAACAATCAAACTGAATGTGGTGAGCTTCTTATTTTCCATTTTAATATCTGAACTAGAGGAAGCATAACCTTACAGTATCTCAAAACAGTATGACCGGCTGTATGTTGTCTGGCACGTCTCAGTATGCCAGAAAGCCAGAGTCATTTAAACCTTGCTCCTGAACCTTTGGTCTAAGTGGGTGTAAAACAATCGACCCTCTTTAACTTGGACGCACGCTGACTCATGACTAGTGGTCAGACTGTGGTCATTAGTTTGGATCTCTAAGCTGCAATGTGAAGATGAAAAAGCTGTACACACTCAGCCACACTGTCGGAGAATAAATGACGGGTAATAAATGTACATGTTGCACATGTAATGAAGTTAGTGACTGAATTCACAATGGATAATTTTGACTGCTTTGGAGCACAGACTTTACAAACTGCCATTTAATGAAAGTCAAAGGCGAATTGCTGTTATTTATCAGATAGTTTAAAGAGTCTGTCCCAGCTGATTTCTGGAATGCCTCATGATATTCGTGGGCATGAGCAACCACTAAAGCTGCAAGCTGACAGTTAATGCTAATAACCACTGCTTCTGCTGCTGCCTGGCTGTGCAGTCAGACTTCAGTATTAATGTAACTGAGTGACGTTTAAATGTAATTTTACATTTTATTTTCACAGCTAGCCACATGTGCAAGTGGAAATCGATCCCTTAAAGTGAAGTTCGTTATCGTAGCATTTATTGCAGCCACATAGTCTTGAGAGATTTTATGGCCTCAGCCAGCAAAGTGAGTCTTTCAGTAATTTATTAGTGATCCACGCTCCTCCCATCCACATTTTAGTGTCCTTGAGGTAAAACACAGCAAGGAAACTGCTGATGATCAGCCAGTGCTATTTCTCATGCACTTTTGTCTATAAGTCTGAATAGGTGAATGACAGGTATAACTGTAGAGCACTCTGAATAAAAGCAAATAAAAACATGAATGCAGCCCATTTACCATTTAGATCTTGAAAGGAGCCAACAGGATTTGAATAAAATAGACTAAGTTTGTGATAAAAACACTCAAAGTTCACTGAAAAAGTTACTGCTGATGTGAAGAAAGACAACTTCACCAAAAGTGCAGTATACCCACCATTATCTGTGGTTTTAAAGTGCTAAAGCTTTTGTTTGTCCTCCAGGTACCCTAACCTCTTCCCTCATAGTACATATTGCAGAATTTATGATTCCTCTCAAAAGATTCCTTCTGTGTTCCAACACCCAAGATACTTTTTTATATTATATAAAATGGATGAAATGATCTATAGGAGAAGCTTTAGCCTCTGAACATGTACTATTCTCGCTTATAAAAAACACTGAAACATTTATCCATTTCCTTAACCACTTATCCGGATTTGGGGGCTGGAGTCTCTCCCAGCTGTGACAGGATGAGATGTGGGGTACACCATGGACAGGTGATCAGCCTAACTATTATCTAATTATCAAAATGTGTGTAAGAATGAGAACAGCGTTAGTCAGCAGACATTTTTGGATTGACAGCGATATGTTTTCACTAGCTGCCCATAGAATCTGATCTTAATTAAACATTTTATGGTCTGACTTTTTTTAAAGTCAAAAATCTGAAAAATATACTTTGAATAAATGCATGTATTCAATTAAATATTTATATAGCAACATAAAGGACTGAGCTACAAAAAGCATGTGAACTTTGCAGAGACATGGACAGAAAATTATAAATTTGAGATGGTATTTGTATACATCTTGTGTATATCAAGTGAAGTATATAGTATGGAAGTCTGGGATGCAGCCATTAACTAGGTTATCAGAAGCTTTTTGCATGTAAGTCTAACTGAAAAATTGAACATTATTGGAAATCTTCTTTCCCTGATTGCTAGCATAAGTTTGGTCCTGAGGATTTTGTAGATCCATTGTTACAGTCCCTAAATCCATGGTTCAGAGGAGACATATAAGGTCACACAACGCTGCTGCACTTCAACAAGCTTTTAATAATGAAAATACTTACAAAGAACAAACATGAATAAACGAGATGGGAGACCCTGCAAAAACAAACAAAAGAGGAAGAAGACCATGAACCAACCACACAATGGGCCATCAGATTCAGGCTTCTTCACTAAACTAATATTAGTAAACTAAACTAATAGAACCAAAACCAAAAACAGGATTGCCAGTAACTCCCAACTCAACTCATAATTACACCAGTGCTGATGGAGATGAGGAAGGAAAAGAGAGGGACCAAGACACCAACCACCACCCTCCATGCTCTGCCTTCTCTGGCTTTGTATGCATGTCTGCGAGCCTTCTGCAGCCAATTAGCACTAGAGATAAATCAAAGGAGAGAGCAGGATAATGAGGATTACAGAGACAACAGAAGAATTACAGACCGCACTGAGGCCACACATACGTAACACCCATGTCCCAGCAATGGGATGCAGGTGTGGAAAGTAGTAGAAAATCACTGTTGCAAGCTGTGTGTGGTAGGCAGCATTTTGTGATTGAAAAGAAGGGTGTACAAAAAATGACCCAAGGCCATTTAATGAAAACCTATCAATCACTACCTTCATGGAAAAGAAATTGAAAGCAAATGTCCTTTTCTCTGCAAAGGGAAATGTTTGGTTTTGGCAATATAAAACTCATGTAAGACTTATGGTTTATTCATGAAAGTGAAAGGGCCCACATTCATAAAATATAGTATGAGACATACAGCACCAGTTCACAACAGCAGTCATCTTAAGCTGTGTTATATTATAAAGCAAATAACCTACAATATAAGAGAGAAAACTAACTCCTATGAGTAAGTACTTGATAACGGTGAGAAGCAAGAACTCTCTTTTAACAGGAAGAGACTTCCAACAGAATCAGGATCAGGAAGGAGAAGCCATCTGCTGCGACTGGTCGGGGTTTGAGGGGAAAGAGATGTGAACAGAAGAGAAAAGAGGAGCACAGAGAGACCACAGACAACAAACAGGACAAAACGTGCACTGTGTGAGATAGTAAATGTAAGCAAACAACATGCAATGCTGGCATATAAATGCATATTGTTTAAAAGGATTTTTAGGTCATTTTCATTTTCTGGGTGTGAGATAATACAGTTTTGTCAAAGAAAGTGGTTTCTGTAATGCACAAAGTCCCAGCAAACATGGTTGAAATGGTGTCGTTTGATCACAGACAGCGACACAGCATCCACTCTACTTACACAGACTAGTATTACTAGAAGCAGGTTTTTGTTTAAATATAAACACTTTTAAGCCATTTGTACAGTAGTTATTCAATTCAATTCAATTTTATTTATATAGCACCAAATCACAACAGTCGCCTCAAGGCACTTTATATTGTAAGGTAAAGACCCTACAATAATACAGAGAGAAGAGAAAACCCCAACAATCAGATGATCCCCTATGAACAAGCACTTGTTTTAAGCCTAATCTTAAAAGTAGAGAGGGTCTCTGTCTCCCTCAGCTTTCAGGCGCTGCCTCCCATTCTACTTTTAATTATCCTAGGACCCACAAGTAAGCCAAGAGTTTGAGAGCGAAGTGCTCTATTGGGGTGACACACTGTATTACTATGAGGTCTTTAAGATAAGATGGGGCCTGATTATTCAAGACCTTGTGTATTGTTATCTACATGCAGGTTCTGTGTCATTTGTTCGATAGTGAGCTTAACATGTCAGACCTGGTGTGAGCCTAATGTTGTGCAAGTAGTTAGCTCTGAGGGATGAGAAATGGGGCCCAAAGTGGTAGGTCTGGGGTCTGAGTTGCTCAAAGGGTGCACAGTTTTTTTTTTTCATTATTATTTTAATGTCCTTACTCTTGAATTTGTTGCAATTGATGAAAGGAATTTTTTTTATTTTATTACAAACCTTCCAGAAACTTGAAGAAAGACATCATGCAATGTTCAAGAAGTCGATGTACTTGCATCTGGATGTTGGCACATCTTTCATTTTGGAACTATTTTTCAACCATGACTCTATGTCAAGAAAAGACAGTTATTCAAAATGTTTGTTGGGGTGCTCTTTGGCACACCCAGTTACTGGTGGGAATGGGCAAATTTTACCCCAAACTGGGATTGTTCGTCAAACACTAACCAAGCACCTATTTAATGCTTAAATTTAATAAGCGAGGGAAAGCAAAACAAAACAAACAAACAAAAGAAAGGAAGTTGAAATGAAATGAATCAGTGAGTGGAAAAGTGAAACAAAAGGAAAAGAACACAAACTTGATCGATAAACTTGTGACAGCAGAGGCATGTTCTGTGAAGCAGGTTTTGGGTTTATAGAGATTAGAAAATTAGAGATTCTGATGTTTGAAATTAGAGATCCGCAACTACAAAATAACCACCTATTGACTAATCAGTTTTTCAAAGATAGAGTCACAATTCCTGGAAGAGCCCTCAGACCTCTATGTACAGATAGTAGGAGGTTCTAAAGTTATTTAAGAGTGTCTAAAGTCTTTGTGATTTTATCTTCCTTTATAAAATAATCTGCTTTGCTGACAGTGGATCTGTCCATGTTTCTGATTGGTCAGATGCTCCCAACACCATGTCTTTCATGTGAACACCCCTCGCTAGGTTGATAAACCCTGGGTTAACTTGTTGAGTTGATAACCTTTATGTGACCGCTTAGCCTGATTGTCAGTGTTAGGTTAAGTGGGTATGTTGAACTTGCTTCATAGTACAGGGTCCTGGTGCCTTTGCACACCAAACACTTTGAGAGTGAAGGATGCATGATCTTTCATTCTGATCTGACGTGGCATTATGTGACACCCTGGAATGAGAGAACATTGTTCCTTTTCTACTTCTTTTTCCTAAAGGCAGGCATACTAAAATGAATCGGCTTGGTTTTCTCTTTATTTATTTGCTTTCTTCATATCATTTGGTGGTCTATCAAAGTAGGTCAGAAAGGGTGTAATCTGCCCAAATTGTGTAGTTGCTGAATCACAGACCCTCTTTCTTTTTCTGTTTGTGCATAGCTGTGATACAAGAAAAAGAAGATTCGCAAGCTTTCATCTCCCGTCTGACATTTTACATCTGTGTAATTAAAGCAAATGGAGGAGCAAGAGTGATATTAATATTAATATCTTCGAGATGAAACTCAGAAGTCAAGCACCAACAAAACAGTTTGCTACGAGGAAACAAAATTTTCCTCAAAACAAGCTGGGAAATCCTTTAAGCCTTGCAAGTTATTATATTTAGTGAAAACATAATAACTTCCTTCGACTGCTGCTCCATTTTATTCTGGCAGTAGGTAGTGCCTGCAAAGTTTAGTCAATATTTACTTCAGCATCATCAGCCAATATGTCTGCGCCCTCTACTTTTCCTGTCGGAACAGATAAGGAGTAAATAATGCAATCCTGTTCTCAGGAGCTAACCTGATTGTGCTCTACTGAGCTTCTGTTTCTCTGCATGACTGCCGTGATCAGAATTCAGAGCAAATCCAGAGGAGTGAGACCTCTGTCCCAGAGGTCACCAGGCACAGGATCCTTCCTCTTCTTCCTGACAGGGGTTGACATCTGATTTCCCCTCTCATGCTGCTCTCTTGTGTACGCTGCTGGCATTCTGATCATCATCCCCTGTCTGTATTCATTTCTGGTATAGTCATGCATGGCTGCCTACACTGCTGATTACCAACAAACCTCTGTAAAACTAAATGTTTGATTTAATAGAAGGCATTAAACTAGAGACTCACTAGAGAACTGATTAGCTTTGATTTAGCTCTGTAGCAGAAAATAGCAACACAGACAATTCTGTCACAGAAGCATCTGATGCTCAAAACTAAGGACAAAATATGCATCTTTTGAAACGTCAGGCACACATCATGACATATCATGATACACATATTTAGACAATATATTGGATTTATCAAACTGGTAATAATTGGATGCAGATTCAAGTAAAGGAAAAAGATATTCAGTCATATTTGTATTTTTATTGTTTTCAGAGCTGCAAAAACTTTATTTATTTATGACATGCTCTAATTCATGTGGGTGTGGTAGCACAGCCTACAAAGAGGCACAACAAAATTAGCATAGGCTGCTTACTTAGTATGCATTGATGAAAGAAACATGGAAACAAGTCACCCATGGTGACTGCTTTAGAAGCCAAACAAATATAAGTTTGGAGTTCTGTTGGGGGTTGGGCTTGGGGGACATAGTTAAAATTCCAGTAAAGTCGACTCGCCCCTCTCTTGTGTGTCCTCACTGTCAAGCAGCTACAGATCAAAACTGCAGGAAAAATTTAGCTTTGGATAGAGCCATGCCAGCTGCTCCCTAGGGGTGGCTTTGCTCCTTTGGCTAAGCCATCATTCCTGAGGTATCAAAAATTTGTGTTTTGTCAAAGCTGCTGGCGTCTTGCAGATATGCAGAAAGTCTTTTTTTGGTGTATAAGCATTTATGTCAAAAATTAAAATGGGTCTCACTCCCATCATTACGTATGGATGCTTGTGCAGTATCCCTTGGCGCTCTGTGCAAGTGTCATTTTTTTTAACATGCAGAGGCATATTTTAATGTATTCATAATCTTCATCTAGACCCAACCAAGTAGCTTCTGTTGCCTAAACCTAACCCAGAAATGAATCATCCAGTCAAAGCAAAGCAAAACAAGTCACGGCTTCTTGGCTGACTAACTTGTGACAGCCTCCAAATGTGAGTTTGTCGTTTTTTCTGAGAAGACTGTTATCTCTAGGTGTCCAATATTCCTGCAGCCAGTGCGTCAAGGCACCAATGTCAAGGGACAGTTTGTGCGTAACTGTGAGATGCCAGCAGCATCTGAAATAGGATTTAATGCCCTGGGATGAGAACATCTTGTCAACTCAAACAAGTGTATTGCTTTAGAGACCTGTGGAGATGAAAAAAATGCAGTATTTTAGTTTAGAATAATTAAACTATTTGTCTAACAGAATTCTTTAGTATTTTTTTTCTTAATTTTGCATTTGCTTAATCATCTCACAACTCCTCAAGATTAAACAATTACTGTTTCTGTTCTGTTTCTGCTCCAATACACAATCTAGAAGCAACTGTTCTCACCCAGCGTTACCTCTGATAACCTTAGGCTATGTATTGAGCTACTGCCACTTCAGTGAACTCCTGAAGATGCAAGGTTTCTAAGTTTCCATGACAAGAGACAATATCAATGAGAGAGGCAAACAACAGCTAAATTAAGAAGTAACTAAAGCTCAGGACAATCTGGCCCCTGCACCTTTTCACTACACAGTTTCTCAGTTTTCACATGAAGAATCTGCCACATCAATAAACTAACCTTAAGTGGAAGTGGCTTGTAAAGCCATCCAATGCACAGTCTGCACCAATAAAGATATACTAACCACACAATGAATGCACAGCACCTGTTTTTGAAAAGACACAAAAATGACTTCCCTTTGATTTTTTTCAGGACTGACTTAGTTTTGAACAATGAAGGAAAGAGTGGGAGCATTTTGAATGAAATTGAAACAGAATAGGTGCATTTTTAATAAGTGATGGACATGAAATTAATGCATCTGTCTGATAGTGGTATATATCACAGCAGATGCTGATTACAAGTTCCTTTTCCCACTGCAGAAAGGCAAGGACACCCCAAAATGTCTTTTACCCTACAACTTAACTCAGAGACCCTGCAACAGCTCAAGCATGACTCAACACAGAGTTACACTACTCACGGAGTGAGAAGGTGAAGGGGCTGGATTGGAATTGGGCCTCAGTTTCCAGAGGGTGTGACTTATGTACCTCCAGTACCTTTGGAGTATCACAAAATTGGCAAACACATAAATCCGGTCGTGTTTGAGTTTTTTGTTTTGGCACTTACTTTTGTTTTCAGTTGTTATGTAGTTCAGTCACCGTTTGACTAGAACTTGTTTATGTTCACTAAAATATTAAGGTTTGGGTTAAAAATGTGTCCCTTGTACAATAAATGATTGTACTCATTGGTAACCAATTTGATAAATGGACCAGGTTCTCTTTACCAGTACCAGCTGCTGTTTTTGTTACTGATGATGTCAGGCCAGCAGATTGATATGAATTTGCTGAGTCAGGCCAGTAATGACCGTACAAAGGAGGTTTGGCTTTTGGTCATTATGTGGTCAATCTGCATTTAAAAACATTGTCTTTGCATATGCAGTTTAAAAGTCCAGGGTTTGAGGTATCAGTAAAATTCATCAGCTTTATTAATTTTATTTGCATCAGTGCATCCTTAATGTTCAGTTGACCAGAAATCAAAAAGCTGTTTCTGAATCCTCGTAAGTACTCAAATATTTACACAAAGACTTGCAGTGATGTTATTCTGAAACCTTTTAGAGAAAAATTGTACACACAAATTAAAAAGAAACAAAAACATATTTGGCACTTTGGCACATCATGGCTCCCTAAAGATGTTTCAGTCACAGCCAAAGGAAGAGGAAAAAAAGGCAATTCTGAGGCAGGAAAAACCCTGATCTTGTGACCCTTTGGTTCAGACCCCTAGGCTTGTTGTTACTCATGCAACAATTAAGTGCTAATATCTCAGTCACAGGGGATATTTTACTGAACAACTATTACTTTTTGGATAACTTTGGTACATTGTAGTTAAAAACATGGATCTCTTGGTCTGATTAACAAATTAATCAGAAATGACTCATTGTTTTGTTCCTTTTTAGTATAATACAGGTGGAGAAGGAGAGCCTGTGTTTCAGTAATAACTAAGGCTGGAAATCTCAGAAAGCCATATATTTGTCTAAACATTTTACACTAAATCCTTTCTACAAAGCAAAATCATAAATCATTCAATTACCTGTATCAGTGAAAAAAGGATTTACAAACAGAATAGGAGGAAGCACTAATATGATTCATATGCTTTCAGCATTTGAATACATAACTGCATCTGGATTTGCGTGACATTTTCTTAATAATCACCATGATGTGTCCCAATTTTTCTTATTTCAGTGTGACTTGAAATGTCCAATTTTGCCCTACATTACCATGCTAAAGAACTCTTCCAAAAACCAGATCGACTCCTTGATACACCAGGGAAAACAGTGATTGGAGACTGCAACACAAACACAATTATTGTGACTATGCTCAATGAAGTTGTGATCCCATTGCCTTTGAAAGGACTGCTTCCAGGTCTGTAACCACTTGCAGTCAGTTGCTGTCTTGAAAGTGACTTTGGTTTGTCGGTGATAAAACAGCAATAAGATTGAGTCAGTCTGCTTCAATCACAAACTGATTTGCTGACCAATCAGTTTGTGATTGAATGGGGTTAAGCTGGCCAATCACATGTAATCTGCCATTGTGGAAAAAAGTCCAGATCTCTTGCTGTCCACATACACAGAAATGCACAGAGTCCAGCTAAAAACTCACAGATTTTAAACAGAAGTTCAGTAATTCCTCCACAGACAGTGACATGGTTGCTGCAGGAAAGCAATTTAACTGCAAAATGACATAGGCACTCAACAACTGTGCATTTATATAGGAATATAACCAGAAGACAACCAGTTGGCAACCAGCTGAGTCAAGTACCCAAGTTCTGAGTTCTCATCTGAATTAGTTTGGTCATGTTGAGTATTTGTTTACATTGGCCTACGTGGAAAACTTCTCGCAGTCATGTTGAAACTACAATGTCCAGAAGATGGACTACAAAATATCTCACTTCACCCCGTCATGTTCTCACTGGGTTCTTTCATGCAGGTCATAAAAACGAGAACCACCAGAGAAAAATATCACTTCATTACATGGGTTTTACAGTAAAAGTAAGTAACTCCTTTCATCTTCATTAAAGATCTCTATTTTTCCCTCTAGCCATCACTTATCTTACTTACTTTGCCAGTTCTGTTGATGTTTTCATGAATGGTCGGATGGTTCGTCGCTATGAATTAAGCGGATGGTGCAGTGTATCCTTTGCTAAAGGAGGTAATAAAGAAAGCGTTGATGAACCCTTCCTTAGCTCTTATTACGGCTTCCACACAGATACTTCCAGGTCACTTCCCTCAATTAGGAACCTTCCTAAGCAAATCTGACAATTCAGTTCAACAACATCCCATGTTTCTGTGTCTCCTTGTTTCAGTATTAGTTGGTTCATTTCCTGTTTCAGTTTATTTTTAGCTTTTCCTGTCTGACTGTTCTCTCCTGTGTCTAATGCCTGATCAGCCCTTAATGTTTATATATAGTCCTGTCCTCCCCTTTGTCTTTGTTTAATTGGTTGTTCACTCACCTTTTTTCCTAGCTTGTGTTTGGGGTTTCTCTCTGCTTGTTACTTCAGCCCTAGTGTAGTGTCTTCAGTCTAGTTAGCTTTTATGTGTGTTTTTTATTTGGTCCTCTGCCAGTTTTTGGGGCAGCTTCTTTAGTTAATGTTGCTCATAATAAAGTTTTTTGGCATCCTGACTTTTCAACATCCTGCATTTAGGTCCTTTCTCTATTGAAACATGACAGATCCAGATCCAAATTGAAGTTCAGAAAGACATTTCCTTGCAAAAACGTGCAAAAACGAAAACCAATGTTCTACTATGTACTTGACCCGCTTGCGCGAAATCCAACCTCTTGTCTTACAGGTTCAGTCATATTAATGAAATTTTATTAAGGTTAATAGATTTTCAGTTTCCTGGCTGCAAGAGACTCAGATATCTCACACAAGTGTGCTTTGAAGCAGAGTGAGGATAAGCGTATCATCATTTTAAATGATCTGATTGGTGGTAGCTTAAAACTCTGAGACAAAATAAACCTCCCTCTAACTCCTACATTTCAATTCATTACAGTGAAACCGAATTTCACATTTAGACAAACATGTAAAATTAGCCTGTTCTCATTACTGCTTTGTGATTCACTCCAATAATGCGGGTGTATTTGTGGGAAAAAAATGGGGCCTCTTGAACATCCTATTACAGTTTCATTTTTCAGACAGTGCAGCCTATTTCCACAAAAAAAAAAAAAAAAAAAAAAATCCCCACACATCCTGCCAGCTTCGGCAATAGCTTCTAATCTCCATTTCTGACCTGAGAGGAACTGTTGCTTCCCTCGAATGAACAATGTTGCTCTCGTCAACTGCAGAGAAAGAAAGAAGACTGAGTGACTGAATAATTTCCTTCTCATGAAATATCAAGTTATTATTCTCGAGTGTTTTTCAAAAGGTTATTTAGGAAAATTACCAATAATTCAGTGTGATATTAAAGTTATATCAAAAGTAGTTAATTATACAATGTGCTATTTATGTGTCTCTTTCTTTCAAACTGAGATTTCCATTTTGACAATACACTACCTTTTGAAAGCCTCCACATAGGGACCTCTCAGTCTCCTCCATCACTATTGATCTTCACATCCTGAACAGAGTTGTAACTAAACTTAGTGAACTTTATAGCCTAATCGATCCTTTCAAATGAACAGGAGCGTGTGTGCTCTGTTGGATACTGTTTAAACAATCACCAATAACTCCAAGACCACCAGCAGCGATGTCATTCACAGATAACTCCTTCAACAGCTTACATCGTAAAACACTTTGATTACCTTAAAAAGTCTGCAGTGGAAGGAAGGAAGGATGGCTGCATCTCAGGAATACAGCAATACATCATGTTGTGTGCAGATGTTTCTTATATGGAAACTATTGCTTGCATTATAATGAATGTACACTGACTTTATTAGAACCTTGCTAGTACCAGGTTGGACCCCCTTTTGCCTTCTACTCTAAATCTTTGTGGCATAGATTCACCAAGGTTCTGGAAACATTCCTCAGAGATGTTGGTCCATATTGACATGATAGCATCACACAGTTACTGCAGCTTTGCCAGCTGCACATCCAGGATGTGAATCTCCTGTTCCACCACATCCCAAAGGTGCTCTATTTAATTAATCTGGTGAATGTGGAGGACATTTCAGTTCAAGAAATCAGTTTGAGATGATTTGAGCTTTGTGACATGGAATGTTATCCTTTTGGAAGCAGCCATCAGAATTTGGGTACACTGTGGTCATAAACTGATGGACATGGTCAGCAGCAATACTCAGGTATTCTGTGGAGTTTAAATGATGCTCAGTTGGTACAAAGGTGCTCAAAGTGTGCCAAAAAAAAATACCCCCTACACCATTATACCACTACCACCAGCCTGAACCATTGACACAAAGAAGGATAGATGTTCTTATGTTTATGCCAAATTCTGACCCCACCATCTAAATGTTGCAGCCGACATGGACTCATCAGACCAGACAGCGTTTTTCCAATCTTTGATTGTCCTATTTTGGTGAGCCAGCTGGAACTGTAGCCTCAGTTTCCTGTTCTTAGCTGACAGGAGTGGCATCTGGTCTGGTCTTCTGCTGCTTCAAGGTTCAGCGTGTTCAGAGATGCTCTTCTACATACCTTGGTTGAAATGATTGGTTATTTGAGTTACTGTTGCCATCTAATCAGCTTCAGTATGGCCATTTTCCTCTGACCTCTGGCATCAACAAGTCATTTTCACCTAGAGAACTACCACAAACTGGATATTTTTTCTTTTTCTGACCATTCTCTGTAAACCCTAGAGATGGTTATGTGGGAAAATCCCAGTAGATCTGCACTTTCTAAAATATTCTGGCCACCCTATGTGGAACCAACAACCATGCCACAATCAAAGTCACTTAAATCACTTTTCTTCCCCATTCTGATGCTCAGTTTGAAGTTCAACAGGTCGTGACATGTGATTGGGTGATAAGATATTTGCATAAAGAAGAAGCTGAACATGTGTGCCTAATAAAGTGGCTGGTGATTCTAGCAGGACCTTGATGCTCAACCTGACTAGTAATTCTGTTTATATGAAACTAATTTACAACAGCAAATGTGTTTTTAAGGAAGGGTAATTGCAAGTGGATTATGTTTTCTATTAATACGACAAAGATATTTGGAAAGTGGAAAATGGGCTGATAATGACGTATCAGAAAGATGTTATACTGACAACAAATTTGTTTTCCTTCTAAAATAATTTCCTACAGCATCACTAAACCTGTTGGGGTGGGATTGTTTTAACAGAAAAAAGGCTATTTATATTTGGAGACATATGTTGTTTGTTAACATTTAAATAAAAGTACTGAGGTAGGTAAAGTGCTAGTAAAAATATGACTAGCAGGTAAAAGTGGTTTAAGTGGTCAGTAAGACTAGAAAAATGCAAGTACATCACATTATATCACATCTAACTTTAGCCAAACTGCTGTTGCCTAAACCCAAACACAGATGTGGGAGAGTTTATGTGATTTGTGCAGCCACCATCTGCCCCGAACACCTCCTGACAGCTCTAGTCCAATTTATAATGTAGATAATGCATTCAGAAATTTTGTCTGTTAACCTAATCCAGACAAAAATTATCTTTTCAGCCACAGTCTAATTGGGAAAACAATTTAGAACCATGTGGGTAGTTACAGACTGAAACTACATCTAACACAGGATGTGGATGACTATATAATTTTTGTTACATAAATACTAAATTGCATCTCTGGGAATCTTTGGGGACAAGTAGTCCTGTATTGTGTACCTTTTAACCTTTTTAGGAGAGCAGAGTGAAATATTTTCCAGAAAAAAAGCAATTTCTCTAATATGTTCTCCTCTGTGAGCCCTCAGTGACCCATGACTGGTAGATGCCTATAACACAAAATGAGGGAAACATTGAAGGTCAATCACCATTAAATTACATGTATCCACTGAGGAATCCTAGTAATGTTGGTGACACAAAACATGAACTCACAATTAGGCTTTATTGTCAATTTAAAGTCACATCCAGTAAGACTATGGCAGGGCAGTCAGTGAGATGCAGAAATGTGGGATTTGGAGTCTTGTGGATCAATCAACTTTAGGTAATTGCAATGAAAAAAGTAAAAAACGTGTATCCACTGATCCTTGTCAAAATTAAAGCTGCCGTTTCAAGCAGACTTTCTGACTGCAGTACAATGTTTTCCCAGCATAAATACCTTTCTTATAATTTCTTTATTTGATTTTGATTTATTTTTGTTGGACACAAGTGTTCATCAAAGGGGTACCAATATTCACATTGTCATTCCTCCATCTTCCTAATTACCTATCCAAGCAGGGTTGCAGAGGGCTGGAGCCTATCACAGCTAAGACTTGGGGAAAGGTTAACGGAGACAGTCCGTTCACACTCATATCTACACCAATGACCAATTTAGAATCTCTCATGTCTAGACTTTGGCCTCATACTGATGTTCCCTGTAGGATGAATTATGTGTGTGGTGATTCTCAGACTTTTTACGAAGCCCCATTGTTCACTCAGAATACCATTCTGTCCACTGGACTTAAAAGCTGATCATCAGCTCTTCTTAAAACACAAAACCAAGATTGTGTGGTCATGGTAAAATAACAACAGCATGATAAAATTGCTTTGGCTCAGTAAGATAAACACCAGCATATTCACAGAAATATCGGGGACTGTTCTCCAGGAAATGGTGGTCTTTTACACACTTTCAAAATCTGAACACAGCAGAGTTGATTCCAAAATGTCAGCCGACACAACACAGTATGGAGTTACTGGTCTGATGCAGCCATAGAGTAAAATATGGATGTACTCTCTGAGCAGTGTCAGCATTATGGATGCACCCCAGGGTTTAGACCCATCTAGAAAGGTCGCTGTCCCCCTTAGCTGAATTCTACATCCATACTTTAACAAGTGGAAGTAGAAGTAAGCCTTATAAGTAGTAACGAAAAAGTTAAACACCCACATTGCTGATAAAGTATTGCAGAAACAACCAACCATGTTAATTTAGTTGGTTAAGAATATCTTAGTGTATTTGCAGCATGACTGAGGAGGGCACTGATTTTAGAACGAATGGGCTTGTGTAAGTCAGACTGTTGGAAGTGCCCCTCATATGTCTCTCTGGAACTTTAAAGAGGGCATTCATCAGCTCTTGAGGCTAGCTTTAAAGCATGATCTCAAAACAAATGGAAATGTGTTGAGGATATTGTCACAGTCTCACAGTCGGTGATAACCAACTGTCCCAGTGTGCAGTGAGTTCATTAATGCACTTCTGCACATTGAGGAGGTGTCTCTCCTGTTTTGTACACTATGCACATCTTTTTGCACTTTTGTAACTGTGCCTACATTTCTCTATACTCTCTATACATGTATACTCTGTGTGTATGGTTGCAATTATGCACACTTCTTCATCATATAAAGTAGGTCGTTTATGCTCAAATTTGTTGTGTAGTCTATAAAGTTAAAATTGCCCATAAAAGCCATATTCTGTGCTGCTAACCCAGCCTCTGAGTCTGAAAAGTAATGCAAATTCATAAGTGCCTTAAACATATATTCTTATAATGACCAGCAGAGGGTGAATCCTGTAATTATACAAAAGGTAGTCTGGTTGTATAGAAGTCTACGGAAAAACATTCAAATCACTTGATCTAGGACTTCAACAAACACTGAGTTTATCTGTTTAACACAACATTTTGTAAATTATGTTCCCATCAAAGCCAAAAAATAGGACATAGCTGAGCATGCTCAAGGACGGGACTGCCTTGTAATTAGGAAGTGACATACAGAAGTAGTGTGAGATTGCTCCTCATGTCTGGTTTCAAGACCTGAAGGTGAAGATGGCCAAATTGCTGAGACAGAAGCTTCAAGATGAAATTTCACAAACCAATGAGTAACATCATGGCGTTTATGTCCATCTTTAAATATAGTATATGGCTGCAACTTCTAAGTGGCTCCATAGTGTAATGGTTTGTATACCAGGAAGAGACACAAATCTCTTTGGGGTTGCGTCAGGAAGGGCATCTAGCATAAAAACTCTGCCAAGTTAAACATTCAGAGCTACCCGCTGTGGTGACCCCTTGTGAATAAGGGGGCAGTCGAAAGTAGCTACACTGGTGTGAAAAAGTATTTGCCCACTTCCTAATTTCTTAGTTTTTTTGCATATTTGTCAAACTTACATGTTTCGGATCATCAAACAAATTTTCATATTAGACAAAGATAACCTGAGTAAATACAAAATGCAGT